>ML305322.1:0-91414 GCA_005239505.1 Nicotiana paniculata | reverse complement strand
ACCCTTGAAATCTAAAACACAAGCCCGCAACATATCTTCAAGCGTCTGAATAGTCCGCTCTGCTTGACCGTCTGTCTATGGGTGGAAAGTTGTGCTGAGATTTACCTGAGTACCCAAACCTTGCTGAAATTTCTTCCAAAAGTTATCTCTGAACTGGGCCCCTCGATCCAAGATAATAGATACCGGAGATCCATGGAGCCTAACTATTTCTTTGATATAAAACTGAGCGTACTGTTCTGCATATCTGTGGACTTGACTGGCAAGAAGTGAGTTGATTTTATGAGCCGATCCACTATTACCCAAACAGAGTCGAACCTACGTGGAGTGCAAGGTAACCCCACCACAAAGTCCATATTGATCATCTCCCATTTCCACATTGGTATTTCCATAAGCTGCGTCAATCCACCGGGCCTCTAATGCTCGGCCTTCACTTGCTGACAAGTCGGACACCTAGCCACAAAGTCCGCCACACCCCTCTCCATACCATTCCACCAATAAATCTCTTTGATATCATGATACATCTTCGTAGAACCTGGGTGTACTGAATACCTGGAATTGTGAGCCTCTGCCATTACCCTCTTCCGAAGATCATCCACATATGGAACACATAACCTCTCTTGACACCGCAGGACACCATCATCATTGCAAAGTGAGAATGCTGAAGTCTTGTGATTCAAAATTGCTTCTCTCAATTGTGCCAAAGCCGGATCCCTGAATTGCTTTCCCTTGACTTATGCTACAAGCGAAGACTCCGCTCCATTATGCACCACGACCTCTCCTTCGTATGAGGTCGAAAGACAGACCCCCAGACTAGCCAACTGATAAATCTCCCGAGCCAAAGGCCTCTGAACTGCTTCCAAATGATCCAAGCTACCCATGGATTTCCGACTAAGAGCATCGTCTACCACATTCGCCTTCCCTAGATGGTACAAAATATTCATATCATAGTCCTTGAGAAATTCCAACCACCTCCGCTGCCTTAAATTCAACTCTTTTTGTTTGAATAAATACTGAAGACTCTTGTTGTTTGTGAACACGTCCACATGGACCCCATAAAGATAATGCCGCCAAATTTTTAATGCAAACACAACCGCCGCGAGCTCCAAATCATGCGTCGGATAATTCTTCTCGTGATTCTTGAGCTGTCTAGAAGCATATGCTATTACCTTACTACATTTCATCAATACACACCCCAAACCAACCCTTGAAGCATCACAATACACCACAAACCCTTCCAAACCTTCTGGCAAGGTCAACACTGACGCCGTAGTCAATCTTAATTTCAATTCCTGAAAACTCTTTTCACAAGCATCGGACCACTCGAACTTAACCTCCTTCTTCGTCAGCTTAGTCAATGGGGAGGCGAGGGTAGAGAATCCCTCCATGAACCTCCGATAATACCCAGCTAGACCCAAGAAAATGCGAATCTCTGTCGGGGTCGTTGGCCTAGGCCAATCCTTCACCGCTGCAATATTTTGGGGATCAACCCGAATCCCCTCCCTGGAAACAACATATCCCAAAAAGGTGACTGATTCTTTTTCTAGCCAAAACTCACATTTTGAAAACTTTGCATACAATTGGTGCTGATGAAGAGTCTGCAGAACTGCCCTGAGGTGATTACCATGACCCCCCTGACTCTGTGAATAAACAAGAATATCATCAATGAAGACAATCACAAATGAGTCGAGAAACAGTTTGAAAACCCGATTCATAAGATCATAAAAGCTGCTGGGGCTTTGGTTATCCCAAAAGACATTACCAAAAATTCAAAGTGCCCATAACGAGTCCTGAAGGCAGTCTTAGGAATATCCTGCTCCCTGATTTTTAATTGATGATACCGGGACCGCAAATCAATCTTTGAGAAGAACTTAGCACCTTGCAACTGGTAGAACAACTCATCTATCCGAGGCACTGGGTATTTTTTTTGATGGTGACCTTGTTGAGCTGCCGATAATCAATACAAATCCTAAGCGATCTATCTTTCTTTCTGAAAAAAATAACCAGTGCGCCCCAAGGCGACACACTAGGCCGAATGAAACCCTTTTTTAGTAGACCTTTCAATTGTTCTTTTAACTCTCTCAATTCTGCTGGCGCCATTTGGTAAGGTGGAATAGATATTGGCTGCGTATCTGGCAATACATCAATCCCGTAATCGATCTCCCTATATGGTGGAATCCTAGGAAGCTCGCCTAGAAATACCTTAAGAAATTCATTCACAATAGGCACAAATTCGGGAGCAGGCACCCCCGAAGTGGTGTCCGCAACCCGGACCAAATGGTAGATGCACCCTTTTCTGATCATCTTTGAGGCTATAAGGTAGGAAATAAATCTAGCTCTTGGCACAACATTATTTCCTTCCCACTCGATAACTGATTCAGTAGGAAACTCAAGCCTCATAATCCTGGTTCGGCAGTCGATTTTAGCAAAGCACGAATAGAGCCAATCCATCCCCATAATTACATCAAAATCTACCATTTCTAACTCAATAAGATCTGCCGTGGTATCCCGACCACGCACCGTGACAACACAATTCCTATAGACTCGCACGACCGTAATAGAATCACCAATCAGAGTCGACATAGAGAATGGCTCGTGAAGCTGTTCGGGTCCTATCCCAAAACTTGAAGCAATAAATGGAGTAACATATGACAAAGAAGACCCAGGATCAATAAGAGCATAAACATCATGTGACTGAACAATGAAAATACCTGTGACAACATCTGGGGAAGCCTCGGCGCTCTGGAGACCACTCAAAGCATAAAATCGGCTGGGTCCCCCTGACCCCGCGCTCTACCCCTAGCTGATCCGCGCCCTGCTGGTGCTGGAGGGCGTGCTGAACATGTAGCGGCTAAAGAGCTGGATAGCTGAAAAGTACCCCTACCCGCGCCCTGACTGGGTGAGCGACAGTCTTGCTGGATATGGCCTCTCTCTCCACATCTATAACATACTGGTATATCCAAGTAACAAGGCTCAGAATGAAACTTCCCACACTTAGGTCACGGGGCCCTCCGCTGCTGCTGGAACCTCCCACCGGAACGACCCGACTGATGGAACCTCCTACTGTCTGGACCTGGTCAAAAGCAACCTCCCCGCTGATAACTGTGCCCTGATGGCGGGGCACTGGCTGAGGACTGAGCATAGGACTGGGATGGCTCTGATGACCCTCTCCCAAGGACTGATCTCCCTCATCCAACTGAACTCCCAAGGTTGCCCGCTGATCGGGCCCTATTACTACTCTCCCTCTCCATTCTTATCTTTAACTTTCAAGCCTCTGTGGCCTGGGAAAATCCCACAATCTTCCCGTAATTCATATCTGAATGCAAGGCAGCTGTAGCAGCTTTATTAATAACCAACGGACCAAGGCCCTGAACAAACCGTCGAAATCTGGCCTCCATAGTCTGCATCATGTGAACATCATTTTTGGACAAGCTCACAAACTCCATATGATACTCCCACACACTCATGTTGCCCTGCTTGAGGGCCTCAAACTCTGTAGCACGAGCTGCCATAATCTTGGCAGGAAAGAAATTATCCATAAAGGCATCCACAAATTCCTCCCACCTCGTCGGAGGGATCCCCTCTCCACGGGAACTCTCCCACATTTCAAACCACAAATATGCCGCTCCCTTCAGACGTTAGCAAGCCAACTCAACCCCCTATGTCTCAGTAGCCCTCATAACTCGGAGGGTCTTGTACATCTCATCAATAAACTCCTGAGGGTCGGCCTTTGGGTCGGTGCCTGTGAACTCTAGAGGGGCTAACCGCAAAAACTGGTTGACCCTGGAACCCGAGGAATCCCTTTGCTCACTAGAGGATGCAGGGCAGCATGTGATCTTTGGGCCTGGGAAGCCACCAGCTGAGTCAACATCTGAATAGCTCCCCTGAGGTCCCCATCAGAAATACCGGGACCGGAAGCTGGGACTGAAGAAGGATCAGGAATATCAGTGGGAGGGACTGTAGCACCCTCCTCTGGAGCAGGAATAGGAATATCCTGGCCTGGGATGGAAGAGTCAGGAAGATTCATGGTCGGGAAATTATTCTCACCTGCACCATCAGATAAAGAATTCACGGCCACTCCTGGGGTGGCATTGGCCTCTTGGCCGAGTCGAGCTCTCTTCTTGGGTTCCATTTACTGAAAATTGGAACAATGCACGAGTTAGAGATAGACAATCTCACCTTCCACCACATCGCACGATATAGAATAGCAATAAAAGGGTACTTTCCTAAATGTCCATGCAGCCCCCTAATTATAGATGTGGTCGACAACACACCGATAAGAAGGGTTCTACTAGATACGACTCCGAGACATCCTAGGACACTTTTAAAACCTTAGGCTCTGATACCAAGTTTGTCACGCCCCAAAACCGAGGGACGAGACCGACGCCTAACAAGGTGAACCCAGTCAAGCGGACTTGGATTGCATTTCCTACCCAACGCGTTACCCCGTATATACAATGCACCATAATCCATATGAAATAGCAACTTAGGATTTAAGTGTGGATTTACATACGCAAGATTATTTCTTTTTTAGCATTTCGACAGTTGATTCCCAAAAATATACACAATACATACATAACTTTCCAATACGGACCACCATTCCGAATACGTACAGTTACTACCTAAAATACATATATAAACCCACATCTTGTATACGGAGCCTCTACGAATACTAGAAGTTTATACAATACTTGCCGACAACAAAGCCCCAACTATACCTTACAAAACATAACAGACTCAAAAGAGATGGCATGAAGTACACACGACCCCAGGAGGAAGTGGGGCTCATCACTACTGCTGAAAGATGAGGAGGAGGCACCACTAACGGCGAGCTGAGCTACCTGCTATGGACCCACCTACATCCATATAAAAGATGTAGCGCCCCCGGCAAAATGGACGTTAGTACTGTGGAATAGTACTAGTATGTATGAGCAAACTTTACTCAAAGTAAAATCAAGAGATGCACAGATAGAAAGAAGTTAAAGGAACCAACACATAGTGCACAGTGATACAGAAAAAAATACAATTGAGAGCCTCACAGATTCTTATTTCAACACAATCACATTTCAGCTTTATTACATTCTGTTGCGGCGTGCAACCCGATCTCACCGTATAGTTTACACTCCACCCTTGTTACCTCTCCACCCTTATTACTTCGTGTTGCAGCGTGCAACCCAATCCCACTGTACAATTTGCACTCCACCCTTGTTACCTCTCCACCCTTGTTACTTCGTGTTGCGGGGTGCAACCCGATCCCATCGGACCATCACATTTCATGGAAAACAATAACAGCCCACAATTCAATCACATGATTTTATATCATCAAGAGTACAATTTCATAACACCCAACCAATCATGTGTTCATAATAGTCTTTATCATCCATTAATTCAACCACAAAGATGCTCATCAACAAGAATATAAATTCATTACAACCAACAATCCATGTGAAGTTAAGCCACAATAAACCTTGCCAACAATGAGTCATATACGATATTTCCATGGTCATTTAGTTCAATTAGATCAATTCACAACTCCCTTTCATCACTTGTTACACAACCCTTATCACTTAGATATATTTACACATTTGAGTTCGTTACCATTCTTTCATACCAACATACTCAAGCATTTAACGAATCTTGCACATGACAGAGTAATTACATAGAAGTCACCTTTCACAATTTTAATTATCACGATAGTCGACTAAGAAAAATCAGAGATCACACCTCAACACAACTGGACAATCAATTACATATACTCAGCAAGAAACTCATACCGAGTTCGGACACCAACAAGGTGACTCTACGAAGATTAAAGTTAGCCATACATACCTCGAGTCGTCCCCTTTTTAATTTCTATCACAATTCACCGGACCGTCCAACACCATCAATCTATTCCACAATGTGACATATTTCACTTGAATTAGGAATCTTGTACTCAATTGAGCATTTTATCAAACACTATGTGACCCCTTAGACTACTAACCCCTCTTTTGAGAATAATTACCCAAACTTGTTTTTCCCTTTACTAGATTACGGGGTTTAACTCACATGCATGCAAGATTTCACTTTTTATTTACAAGAACCAAACTATGTGTGTTTTATTCTTACCCAAAATCTGAGAAATTGGGGAAATAGGGTGAAGACTCTTTGGGTGAAGAAGATGACAATAACTCGATAATTTCCGGGCTTGAGTGATTTTGGAAAATCAAATTGGATGATGTTGGAAACTTCTCTATAAAGAAATCTCTCTTTTGTCTCTCTATTTTTGGTCAGAAAATTGTTAAAAATGAAGGGAAGGGGTGTTTTATAAAACAGGGGGTCGGGTCTTAAATTTAGAAAATAGGAGCCCCGACACAGAAATGCGGTCAGGAATCGCATTCCTGCTATGCGGTCCGCATTCCTGTCGCATAGTTGGCCTTCAAATGGGCCAAAATGGGAACCACACTGCCCAAGTATGCGACCACTATGCGATTCGCATATATGTTATGTGATCTCATAGTGCGTCGCATAACCTCCCTCGCAAAAACCATGGGGCAAGAATGCGACAACTATGCGGTCCGCATACCTAAAATGCGATCGCATTCCGGGCCGCATAGTTGTCCTCAATTTGGACTGGCTACTGTCCAGGTATGCGACTACTATTCAGTCCGCATACCTGTTATGCAATCACATAGTGCGTCGCATAACGCACAATTTCTGAAAAATTTAATTTTTCAAGTTCTGGGATACTTTTTACTCAAAATAGAACCGTTTTAAGAATTTCTACGGTTGTAACAACACAGGGACATATTCGGGCATTATTTTAGACATAGAAAATTTATGGGTCTTTTACAGTAATTTCTAGATAAGTGAATTAATTCGATCCTAAAATATTGAGGATCAGATATTAATTGCACAACCTATTTTAATTAAGGCTATTGCGTCCGGAAGTTTAGATAACTCCTCATCTTCTAGTGCTAAACAATTATAAACAGTTTATACCAAAATTGAGGACCTCCTAACTTTATAGTAGGATTTAACAAGGCAGCAACACCATAAATAGGGGGAAGTGCACATCCTTGAAAGAACCGGAAAGTGTTTTTCTTTGTCCTTCCACCATTCCAAAATATTAAAGGAGCCGTCGGGATTCACTTCCTCAATTCCCTATGACAAATAAACTTAAAGCTCATTTAGTTGTGAAAAATCACTAGTAGTAGAACCTTGAGAACCCCTGAACCCCGCCCAAGCACTAAGTGCTCTTACTCCCGCAGTTCTTTTAGATGATTGAGAATCAGAAGAAGATGGAACATTTGGTCTAGCATGATATAATGAAACTTCATAAGCATTATAAATAGTTTGAGCATTTATTTTAATTGAGGCTATTGCGTTCGGAAGTTTAGACAACTCCTCATCTTCAAGTTCTAAACCATTATAAACAGTTTCATACCAAATTGAGGACCTCCTAATGTCATAGTAGGATTTAACAAGGCAGCAACACCATAAATAGGGGGAATAGGGACAAAAAATATTTTTAAAACTTTTTTCTCAAAGAATCAATAACAAGTTTATAAATTTTCCCACCCTCTGAAAAATGAGCACACAAATTTGCAAGTTCTGCAATATAAACTAAAATGTTAGAAATAGTAGGATAATATTGCCCAGAAAATTCATTTGTAACAATATGAGATTTTTCTAAAATATCTACAAGTATTTTAACATTAGCCCAATCCGCATTTGTAAGGTGCTCATCATCGCCACTTACATGAGAATCAAACGTTGAGTTTATGGGGTTTCTATATTCATATACAACAACTAAAATTTCATACATGTAATTCCATCTAATTGGACAAGGTTTAGGAACCTTTATTTCTCTTAGGCCAAATTCATCGCATCTATTAAAATATTCTCTAAGTCTACTTTTACGGTTTGAATAAAAAAGCCAGTTAAGAGCCATTTTTACCTTTTTAATTTCAACATTTAAAATTCTCATACTATCACCCATAATTAAATGGTAAATATGAAAAATACATCTAACATGAAATTTTTTACTAAATGCAGGACTTAATGTAGTGGTAAGCAAGGCTATAGTAACATTATCCATTGAAATTGATATTATTTTATCACTAATGCAAAAATATCTATAAATATCCGTAACTGTGCTAGAAATAAACTGGCATGTGTGACGTGAATTAATTATTCTATAAGAAATAATGCGCTTTTGCATTATCCAATCCTCATCAATCCAATGACAGGTAGCAGTGAGGTAAATACAGTCATTACCACTTCTACCAATATCAGTTGTAATAGCAACACGATAACTTATATGAGTAAATAAATAGCGCAAATAATGTTCATATTCATGTTTATATTTATAAATATCTGTCACGACCCAAAACCCTCCTGGTCGTGATGGCGCCTATCGTAGAACTAATCAAGCCTACACACTCTTAACCAAATTGATTTCTCATTTAAAAATTACAGATAACAACCTTTCTTACTGAAACTTCGAATAAAAGATAAATACAAGCCAAAATGCGGAAAGATAAATCCCAACGACTGGTGTCACTAAGTCATGATCCATACTACACATGTTTCAAAATTCATCAATGACAACAATGTTTGGAAATAGTCTAAATACAAAACAAAAGGTAGATAGGGAAGGAGAAAGACGGGACTGTGATCGCCAGGCAGCTACCTCGCACTCTCCAAGTGATGATCCGCAACAAACGATCAACTTACACTATCGTGCCCTGGGATACCTGAATCTGCACACAAGGCGCAGGGGGTAACGTGAGTTCACCAACTCAGTAAGTAACAAGCCCAAACTGTGGGCTGAGAGGTAGTGACAAACTAAACCTCAACATTTATAACAGAATCAATGTACAAAAATTTAGGCATGCTTTCAGCTAACTAAACAGCTCAAAGTAATAAGATAAGTACAGATCTGAACAATTTAACATATATAAACGTATTCTAAATGCCAATGAATCAAATGTGTGAAATGCACAATGTGCTCCCACTCTCACATACTTGTCCACTCAGTACTGTATATGGATATTATGGCCCGGGGAAGAACCATCCTAGAATATATACACATCTGACAATAGTCACCCAGTACTGAGGAAGGCCAATCCAGCCCCATGGAGAAGATTCATCTCCAGATACAAACACTTTGGACAAGATCTATCCCTCAATAATATCACTACTCTCATTAGGGGTGTGTTACAGACTCCGGAGAGGCTCCTACAGCCCAAGTGCTATCATAAGCCAGATCCAGTCATAAATCAATATAACATGCTGCGACGTGCAGCCCGACCCCATAACTGTCTCTCATCATCAGGCTCTCGGCCTCACTTAGTCATCACTCTCATGTCTCACTCACACAGGCTCACAATGCATGAACTAGCCCGAATCAATGATATAAAGTGCCAAACAACGATAACCGAGACTGAGACATGATATGATATGCATAAATAGGACTGAGTATAAATATCAATGAAACACATGAGATGACAGCAAGAAACGACCACTCGGGTCTCAACAGTATCGACGTGAAGTCTTAACATAATATCTAGCATGATTTCTAGCATGTTTACATTAACCACATTGGTAGAAACATATATATCAACAAGAAGAATCACTAAACAGTGCCATGGAATGAACCAGGTCACAATTCTCACGGTGCACGCCCGCCCGCCACTTGGCATGTGCGTCACCTCAATTCTAATCATATAGCACATAGTTCGGGGTTTCGAACCCTCAGAACCAAGTTTGGAAGCGTTACTTACCTCAATCAAGCCAAAACCCTACTCCGCAATACCTTTGCCACTCGACTCGGACACCAAACGCTACGAATCTATCCAAAATTAGTATATTATCGTCAATGCATGCTAAGGGAATGAATCTCATAAGAAAATTTTCAATTCAGATAAAAAATCTCAACATTAGCCAAACCTGGCCTCGAGCCCACGTCTGGAAATTCGATAAAATTCACAAAACCAAGAAACCCATTCACTCCCGAGTCCAATCATACTAAATTTATCAAAATCCGACCTCAAATCGGTTTTCAACTCCCAAAAATCCATTTATGAATTTTCTACAATTTTCCCCCAATTTTCATCCCCAATTTTCTAATCAACTGATGGATTAAATGTTATAATCATGTGTTTTAGCCAAACTGAGTTAGAATCACTTACCCCAATGGTTTTCTTGAAAATTCCTCGAAACATTACCAAAACCCGAGCTCTCTACGTCAAAGTATGAAAATAAAACCCTGGATCTCGTATTTATAGTGCACTCCCAGGTTTACATTACGCTGTCAGCGAAAAACCACCGCCGACGCGAACCTCACTCCGCGGTCCGTGGAATTCCCATCATGGTCGCAAAAATACTCCCAACTCCCGAGGTCGTGCGGAACCTTCCAGTGTCCGCGTCAACCTTCACCGCTGACCGTGGAAAAATGCCGCCCCCGCGAACTTCTACCGCCGACTGCGAATTTCCAGCGCGGTCCGCGTTCCAAACTTCAGAGAACACCCTCTGCAACACCAACAACTCCCTCAGCATACAAGTACCTTATTTTCAACAATTAATTCACCCGCTAACCATCCGCAATACACTCGAGGCCCTCGGGACCTCAACCAACCACACCAAGACGTCCCATAACACCATTCAAGCTTAATCAAACCTATAAATCACTGAAAACAACGTCAAACATCAACTAAAATCCTGGATTCAAGCCTAAGAACTCCAAACTCCAAACTCCTAATTCTACCAAGGACCGAAACGAAGCAAACCTTGTCCGAACATTATCAATTTTTGCACATAAGCCGACCAAGACATTATGAATCTATTCCAACTTCCGGGATCCCATTCTGACCCCGTTATCAGATTTTCCTCTTCTAACCGGAAATCACCAAATTACTAATTTTCCTATTCAAGCCTAACTCTATCCCGGACCCCCAAATCACATCCCAAACCCAAACCAACCGGTCCAATACCACACATTACGGATGAACATCACCTAAAGAAGTAGAAATAAGGAAAATGGGCTAAGATTCTCGGAACGACCGGCCGGGTCGTTACATCTTCCCTCTCTTAAATAAATGTTCGTCCTCGAACGAGTCTAAAATGACACTGGAGTCTCAAATAGGTGAGGATATCTACTCCGCATCTCCCGCTCGGTCTCCTTGGTAGCCTCCTCCATAGGCGGGCCTCTCCACTGCACTTTCACTGAAGCTATATCCTTTGACCGCAACTTTCAAACCTGCCGACCCAAAATAGCCACTAGCTCCACATCATAAGTCATGTCACCTTCCAACTAAACCGTGCTGAAGTTTAAGACATGGGACGGGTCCCTAACATATTTTCGAAGCATGGAAACATAAAATATCGGATGCACACTCGACAAGATGGGTGGAAAAGAGAGTTCATATGCCACCTCCCCAATCCTCCTAAGCATCTCGAAGGGCCCAATGAACTGGGGGCTCAACTTGCCCCTCTTCCCAAACCTCATAACACCCTTCATGGGTGATACCTTCAACGAAACCTTCTCTCCAACCATGAAAGTTACATCCCAGACCTTTTTGTCCGCATAACTCTTCTGCCTAGACTGCGCCATGTGAAGCCGCTCCTGAATCAATTTCACCTTGTCTAAAACATCTTGCAATAAATCTGTACCCAAAAGTCTTGCCTCACCCAGCTCAAACTATAATGACCCGGTAGGTCATTTTGAGATTTAGCGCCCCAATCCCCTAAGAACTATTTTCCCCATGTCTATTTCTGCTTTTGGGACTTGTCAGAACGTTGAGTGGTGAAATTCGGAGAGTTTTTGGACACATAGTCCTTATATGTGAGTTTAAGCTTTAGAAATTGGACCGTAGTTGGAACTGTGGGAAGATGGGCCCGAAATAGAATTTCGTCGGCTCTGTTAGCTCCGTTGGGTGATTTTGGAGTTAGGAGCGTGTGCGGAATATGTTTTTGCGGTCTATAGTAGATTTAGGCTTGAATTGGCGAAAGTTGGAATTTTGGCGATTTCGACCGATAGGTGAAATTTTGATATTGGGCTCGGAATGGAATTCCGAGAGTGTCTGTAGGTCCGTTGTGTCATTTGTGACCTATGTGTAAGATTTGAGGTCATTCGGACTAGTTTTGATGTTTTTCGGCATCGGTTGTAAATTTTGGAAATTTCATAAGTTCTTAGGCTTGAATCCATGTATAATTGGTGATTTTGGTGTTAATGTTATTTTTTTTGGAGGCTCGACTAAGTTTGAATGAGGTACTAGGACTGGTACGTAAGTTCGGTTGAGGTCCCGGCGGCCTCAGGTGTATTTCGGATGCTCAAACGGGCATTTTTAGCCCTTGGGAGTTTGCTGGTTTTTCTGGTTTTACAGCAGCATCCATTTGTTCATTGCGATCGCGTGGATGAATTTGAGATCGCGTAGAGTAAAGTTGAGGCAAGAAAATTTATGTTATATGCGATTGCGTAAAAAGGTTTGCAATCGCATAAGTTGGGCAGCCTTGACCTGTGCGTTTGCATGGGTGTGTGTGCGTTCGCGTAGAGGAGTCTTAGGCAGCAGGGATTTGGGTGTTACTCTACGCGGTCGCGTGAAGCCAACCGCAATCGCGTAGGTTTAGTTGGTTGAGGTCCGCGATTGCGAGCAGGACCCTGCGTTCGCGTAGAGGAAAATAATAGCGTGTGTGGATTACTCTCCGCGATCGCAACTGGGTGTCCGCGATCGCACTGAAGAATAACTGGGCAGAACATTAAATACCCAAAATCGAGGGTTTGAACCATTTTTCATATTTTGAAGTTGGGAGCTCGACAAAGTGCGATTTTTGAGGAGATTTTCACCTGGGCAATTTAGGTAAGTGATTCCTACTTGGTTTAGACTAATTTCCATGATTGTACTCCTTAATCTACCCCTTTAAATTTGAAATTATGGTGGAGAAATTGGGAAAAATTGGATAAGGTTCCTAGGAAAAGTTCTTGAGTTTTGATCGAGATTTTGATATCCGATTTGAGTAATTCTTGTATGGTTAGAATCGTGAGTGAATGGGTGTCAGAAATTTATAATTTTTACCCGATTCCGGGACGTGCACCCGGGGGTCTTTTTGGGCAATTTTCATAATTTCGCGTATTAGCGTAGAACGTATTAGCTATTTTGATTCCTTAAAGTGATATTTACATTATGCAATCGAATTGAATAGATTTGGGCCATTCAGAGTCGGATACTCGTGGCCAGAGCGTGGTTTTGAGTTGAACAGCGCAGTCGAGGTAAGTGGCTTGCCTAACTCCGTGTTGGGGACTTTCGCTTAGGCTATTTTAATACTGTTTTATGTTGTTTGGGCGCCGTGTACGTGAGGTGACGAGTACGCACATGGTCCATTGTTGCTAAAACTCAATTTTTCCCTGCATGACCTAAATCGTTTCATTTCCTATTTCACTGTCTCATGTAATGACTATGTACTTTAGATTAGGAAATAGCATGTCTACGTGTCTTACTTGAATTCTCCCTAGTTATTACTATGTGTACCGTGCTTAGGTAGTTTTATCCATATTTTTTCCTGTGATTTTCCTGAACTATTTTAAATAAAAATTATATTTGGTATTTTTACTGTATTGCATATTTAAATTGGGACTACAGACAAGATTCCAGGAGCTTTCCCCCTGTACTGCATTACATATTTAAATTGGGACTACGGACGAGATTCCGGGAGCTTTCCCCCTATATTGCATAGCATATTTAAATTGGGACTACGGACGAGATTCCGGGAGCTTTCCCCCTATATTGCATAGCATATTTAAATTGGGACTACGAACGATATTCTGGGAGCTTTCCCCCTGTACTACGTTGCATATTTAAATTGGGACTACTGACGATATTCCGGGACCTTTTCCCCTGTACTGCATTGCATACTTGTTATTGTGATATATGTTGTGCCGAGCCGAGGGCTCCCTGTTATTATTTTCTTTTAGCTCATTATTTCTAACGATTTGCATCAGCTTATTATATCTCTCTGTTCAAATTTTAAACTACTTTTACTATAAAAATCTAGTAGAGCCTTAACCTGACCTCGTCACTACTCGACTGAGGTTAGGATTGGCACTTACTGGGTACCAAATTGTGGTGTATTCATGCCCTTTCCTGCACATGTTTTTCGTGTGCAGATCCAGGTACCAACGCTCAGTTTCGCGGCTAGGGGTCCGAGCAGCAGCTTCTAGGAGACCGAAAGGTAATTCTGCCACGTCCGCAGAGTCCTTCGATTCACCTTCCACTCCAGATTTAGATAGATTTTTTTTCATGTAAATTCTGTCACGTTGTATAGAGCTATTTTGAGACAGAGCTTGTGACTAAAGTGATATTCCAGGTTTTTGGGAAAGTTGTATTGTGTACGCGCCAAGTGGCGTTGTTTCATTGTAGACTCACTTATTTCGTCTTTATTTTATTACTTTTATGTAATATGTGTTTCCGCAATTAGGCTTACCTAGTCGTAGAGACTAGTTGCCGGCACGATGCCTTTTAGAGGGTAAATCGGGTCGTGACAAGTTGGTATTAGAGCATCTAGGTTCATAGGAGTCACAATCATATGTAACTGTTAAGAACAATCATATTTCTTTGATTTCTTTGTCGTGCGAGTTATTGACATCAAAAATTCTAAAATTCTATTCTATTCTTTCCCATATGGTGAGGACCCGTACTGGGAGGACCGACTAACAGGCACCCGAGACCCCTACCAGAGCCGCCAGAGGCTGGGGTCGGGGTAGAGGACGGCCACACGGTGCAGCCCGACCACCGGCGAGAGCAGCGACAGAGGAGCCTATGGCAGCCCCAGCTGGAGAGCCGGCACAGGAGGTCCTTATTGCTGCTCCAGCCTTACAGGAGACTTTAGCTCAGTTCATGAGCATGTTCAGTACTCTAGCTCAGTCCTGACTACTTCCGATAGCTTCCGCTACATCTCAGCCCCAACCCGCACTCCTGAGCAGAGGGGCCAGGTTGATTAGGCCCCAGAGTATATTCCTATGCCCCCAACGGCTCCAGTTCAGCATGATGCTAGGACAGCTGCTTCTAAGGCCGAGCAATCAGACTTGAGAGGTACAAGAAGTACCACCCACCTACTTTCAGCAGACTAGCTTCAGATGACGCTTTAGGATTTCTTGAGGAGTGTCATCGCATTCTCCGCACTATGGGTATTGTGGAGACCAATGGAGTTTCATTCACCGGTTTCCAGCTGAGGGGAGCGACATATCAGTGGTGGCGGGCCTATGAGCTGAGTAGTCCAGACAAGGCAGCCTCACTCATTTGGACTCAGTTTTCAGAGATGTTTCTACGAGAGTATGTCCCTCAGAGCCTCAGGGATACTTGGCGCGTGGAGTTCGAGTAGTTGCGCCAGGGTACTATGGCTGTGTTGGAGTATGCAGTCTGTTTCAGTGAGTTAGCTCGGCATGCACCAGCCTTGGTTGCCACAGTCAGAGAGCGGGTTCACCGCTTTATTGAGGGACTCCATCCTAGTATTCAGACCAGTATGGCCAGAGAGTTGGAGATGGATATCACTTACCAGTAGGTAGTGAGTTTTTCCAAGAGAGTAGAGGACATATTCGCCCGGGATAGAGAGGAGAGAGAGGCCAAGAGGTCTCGAGAGACTGGCCATTTTTTAGGAGCTCGTGCACCAACAACATGCCACCGTAGGGGCTTTGTGGGTCTCCGTGTTCATTCAGCCCTTCCAGCAGCCAACAGTATTCCAGCTCCTCCTAGACCTCAAGAGTTCTATTATGCACCGCCAGTATCCAGTGTGCCACTAGTTCGAGGTGCTATTTTCGGCCAGCCCAGCAGGCTAGCTCCTATTCAGTCTCTGCCACAACGTCCTCCGAGGGATTGCTTTGAGTGTGGTGCCACTCGTCACGTGATTAGAGATTTCCCCAGGGCCAGGAGGGGTGCACCTCCATAATCTTATCAGCCTCCACGTGCTTCGCCGGGTCCTTCGGCTATTCTTCTAGCCCCAACTGCCACTCCACCTCCTCAATCAGCTCGAGGTGGGGGTCGGGGAGGTAGAGGTCACCCTAGAGGGGGAGGACATGCCAGATACTATGCTCTTCTAACCCGTTCCGAGGCTGTTGCTTCAGACTCAGCCATCACAGGTATTGTCCCTGTCTGCCATAGGGATGCATCTGTATTATTTGATCCAGGCTCTATATATTCATATGTGTTCTCTTATTTTGCTCCACATTTGGGGATATCTCGGGATTCTTTGAGTTCCCATGTTTATGTATCTACTCCCGTGTGGGAGACTCTCTAGTTGTGGACCGCGTATATCGGTCGTGTTTGATTTCTCTTAGTGGTTTTGAGACCAGGGCTGATTTATTATTACTTAGCATGGTAGATTTCGAGGTTATCTTGGGCATGGACTGGTTGTCGCCCCATTATGCTATTCTTGATTGTCACGCTAAGACTGTGACGCTGGCTATGCCAGGCTTGCGAGATTTGAGTGGGTAGGTACCTTAGAGTATACTCCCTGCAGTGTTATTTCATTTCTTAAGGCTCAGCGGATGGTTAAGAAGGGGTGTGATGCATATTTGGACTATGTGAGAGATGTTAGTGTTGATACCCCTCCAGTTGAGTCAGCCCCAATAGTGAGGGACTTTTCTAATGTATTCTTCCGGGTATGCCGCCCGACAGAGATATTGATTTCGACATTGATTTGTTGCCGGACACTCAACCTATTTCTATCCCTCCTTACCGTATGGCTCCTCCTGAGTTGAAGAAGTTGAAGGAGCAGTTACAGGAGTTGCTTGATAAGTGTTTCATCAGACCTAGTGTATTACCTTGGGGTGCTCCAGTATTATTTATGAAGAAAAAGGATGGTTCTATGCATATGTGTATTGATTATCGGTAGTTGAACAAGGTCACCGTGAAGAACAAGCATCCTTTGCCTCGCATTGATGATTTATTCGACTAGCTACAGGGTTCTAGGGTATTCTCCAAGATTAACTTGCGTTCTGGCTATCATCAGTTGAAGATTCGGGAGCCGGATATCCCGAAGACTGTCTTCAGGACCAGTTATGGCCACTATGAGTTTCTTGTTATGTCATTTGGGTTGATCAATACCCCAGTAGCTTTTATGCATTTGATGCACAGTGTATTTCAGCCTCATCTTGATTCGTTCGTCATTGTGTTTATTGACGACATTCTGGTGTATTCCCGATCGCGGGAAGATCATGAGCAGCACTTGAGGACTGTGCTTCAGACTTTGAGGAGAAGAGATTGTATGAAAATTCTCTAAATGTGAGTTCTGGCTTGATTCAGTGGCATTGTTGGGCCACATAGTGTCTTGGGATGGGATCAAAGTAGATCCGAAGAAGGTGGAGGCGGTGCAAAGTTGGCCTAGACCGTCATCAGATACGGAGATCCGCAGTTTTTTCTTGGTTTGGCTGGGTACTATCGCCGTTTTGTGGAGGGCTTTTCATCCATTGCAGCACCGATGACCAAGTTGACTCAAAAGGGTGCTCCGTTCAGGTGGAGTGAGGAGTGTGAGGAGAGCTTTGAGAAGCTCAAGGCAGCCCTTATTTCGGCTCCAGGGTTGGTATTGCCTTCGGGTTCAGGGTCCTATACCGTCTATTATGATGCTTCGAGAATTGGCCTCGGAGCGGTGTTGATGTAGGATGGTAGGGTGATTTCCTACCGTCCAGACAGTTGAAGGTGCATGAGAAAAGAACTATCCAGTTCATGATCTCGAGTTGGCGGCGATTGTTCACGCCCTGAAGATATGGCGTCATTATTTATACGGTGTTCCATGTGAGATTTTCACTGATCACCGAAGTTTGAAGCACATATTCAAGCAGATGGAACTCAATTTGCGCCAGCAGATATGGTTGGAGTTGCTAAAGGACTATGACATCACTATATTATACCACCCGGGGAAGGCCAATGTGGTGGCCGACGCCTTGAGTCGCCAGGTGGAGAGTTTGGGGAGTTTGGCATATCTTCCGGCAGTTAAGAGGCCCTTAGCCTTAGATATTCAGTCCTTAGCCAGTCAGTTCGTGAGGTTGAATCTTTCATAGCCCTGCCGAGTTTTAGCTTGTGTGGTGGCTCGGTCTTCTCTTTATGACCACAATCGAGAGCCCCAATATGATGATCCCCACCTTCTGGTTCTTCAGGACAGGGTTCGGCAAGGTGACGCCAGGGATGTGACTATAGGAGATGACGGTGTGATGAGGATGCAGGGTCGGATCTGTGTGCTCAATGTGGATGGGCTTCAGGAGTTGATTCTTGAGGAGGCCCATAGCTCGCGGTGTTCCATTCATCCGAGTACCGCGAAGATGTACCAGGATCTGAGACAACACTATTGGTAGAGAAGGATGAAAAAGGATATAGAGGAGTTTGTGGCTAGGTGTTTCAACTGTCAGCAAGTCAAGTATGAGCATCAGAGACCGGGAGGGTTACTTCAGCAGACTGAGCTTCCAGAGTGGAAGTGGGAGCGGATCACCATGGACTTCGTGGTTGGACTTCCTCGAACTTTGAAGAAGTTTGATTCTATTTGGGCGATTGTGGATCGGCTGACCAAGTCAGCCCATTTCATTCCTGTGTTGGCTACATACTCCTCCGAGAGGTTGGTGGAGATTTATATCAGAGAGATTATTCGCCTCCACGGTATTCCAGTATCTATCATTTCAGACAGAGGTACGCAGTTCACTTCACGGTTCTGGAGAGCCGTTCAGTAGGAGCTAGGCACCAAGGTAGAGTTGAGTACAGTCTTTCACCCTCAGATGGACGGGCAGTCCGAGCGCACGATTCAGATTCTTGAGGATATGCTCCGTGCCTGTGTGATGGACTTTGGAGGTTCATGAGACCGACAGTTTCCACTTGCAGAGTTTGCTTATAATAACAGCTACCAGTCCAGCATTCAGATGGCGCCGTATGAGGCTTTGTATGGTAGACGGTGCCGGTCCCTAGTGGGATGGGTTGAGCCGGGCGAGGCTCGATTGTTGGGTACAGATTGTGTCCAGGACGCCCTGCACAAGGTGAAGGTGATTCAGTAGAGACTTCACGTAGCTCCATCCAGGAAGAAGAGTTATGCGGACCGGAAGGTTCGTGATTTGGTATTTATGGCTGGTGATCTAGTTTTACTTCGGGTATCGCCTATGAAGGGCGTCATGAGGTTCGGGAAGAAGGGTAAGTTGAGTTCGATATTTATTGGCCCTTTTAAGGTGTTGCGACGTGTTCGGGAGGTTGCTTATGAGCTAGCCCTGCCTCCCAACCCAGCAGAAGTTCATCCGATATTCCACGTCTCCATGCTCCGGAAGTATCACGGTGACCCGACTCATGTTTTGGATTTCATTTCAGTCTGGATGGACAAGGATTTATCATATGTTGAGGAGCCAGTAGCTATATTGGATAGATAGGTCAGAAAGCTCAGGTCAAAGGATATTGCATCAGTAAAGATTCAGTGGAGGGGTCAGCCGGTCGAGGAGGCGACTTGGGAGACCGAGCAAGATATGCGCAGTCAGTACCATCATGTTTTCAAAACTTTAGGTATGTCTCTATACTCGTTCGAGGACGAACGATTTTCTTCAGAGGGGGAGAATGTAACAACCCGGTAAGTCATTTTGAGAGTTAGCACCCCGATCCCCTAATAACTGTTTTCCCCATGTCTATTTCTTCTTTTGGGACTTGTCGGAACATTGAGTGGTGAAATTCGGAGAGTTTTTGGACACATAGTCCTTATATTGGCAAAACTTAGAATTTCGGCGATTTCAGCTGATAGGTGAAATTTTGATATCGGGCTCGGAATTCTGTAGGTCCTTTGTGTCATTTGTGACCTGTGTGTAAAATTTGAGGTCATTTGGACTAGTTTTGATGTGTTTTGGCTTCAGTTTTTAGATTTTCGAAATTTCATAAGTTCTTAGGCTTGAATCCATGTATAATTTGTTATTTTGGTGTTATGTGATGTGTTTTGGAGGCGCGACTAAGTTTGAATGAGGTATTAGGACTGGTTGGTAAGTTCGGTTGAGGTCTCGGGGGCCTCGGGTGTATTTTGGATGCTCAAACGGGCTTTTTTAGCCCTTGGGAGTTTGCTGGTTTTTCTGGTTTTACAGCAGCAACCATTTGTTCATAGCGATTGCGTGGATGAATCTGCAATCGCATAGAGTAAAGTTGAGGCAGGCAGATTTTTGTTATATGCGATCGCGCAAAAAGGTTTGCGATCGCATAGGTTGGGCAGCCTTGACCTGTGCGTTCGCATGGGTGTGTGTTCGTTCGCGTACAGGAGTCTTAGGCAGCAGGGATTTGGGTGTTACTTTACGCGGTCGCGTGAAGCCAACCGCGATCGCGTAGGTTTAGTTGGTTGAGGTCTGCGATCGCGAGTAGGACCCTGCATTCGCGTAGAGGAAAAGAGTGGCATGTGTGGATTACTCTCCGCGATCACGAATGGGTGTCCGCGATCGCACTGAAGAATAACTGGGCAGAACATTAAATACCCAAAATCGAGGGTTTGAACCATTTTACATATTTTGAAGTTGGGAGCTCGGGAAAGTGAGAATTTTGGGGAGATTTTCACCTGGGAAATTTAGGTAAGTGATTCCTACTCGGTTTAGACTAATTTCCATGATTATATTCGTTAATCTACCCCTTTAAATTCGAAATTATGGTGGAGAAATTGGGAAAAATTGGATAAGGTTCCTAGGCCAAATTCTTGAGTTTTGATATCCGATTTGAGTAATTCTTGTATGGTTAGAATCGTGAGTGAATGGGTGACCGTCTTATATTTTTTACCCTATTCCGTGACGTGGGCCCGGGGGTTTTTTTGGAAAATTTTCCTAATTTCGCGTATTAGCTTCGAACATATTAGCTATTTTGGTTCCTTAAAGTGATATTTACATTATGCAATCGAATTGAATAGATTTGGACCATTTGGAGTCGCATACTCGTGGTAAGAGCATGGTTTTGAGTTGAGTAACGCAGTCGAGGTAAGTGGCTTACCTAACTCCGTGTTGGGGACTTCCCCTTAGGCTATTTTAATACTGTTTTATGTTGTTTGGGCGCCGTGTACGTGAGGTGACGAGTACGCACATTGGCCATTGTTTGTAAAACTCCATTTTTCCCTCCATGACTTAAATCGTTTCATTTCCTATTTCACAGTCTCATGTATTGACTATGTAGTTTAGACTAGGAAATAACATGTCTACCTGTCTTACTTGAATTCTCCCTAGTTATTACTATATGTACCGTGCTTAGGTAGTTTTATCCATATTTTTGCCTGTGATTTTCCTGAACTGTTTTAAATAAAAATTGTATCCGGTACTTGTACTGCATTGCATATTTAAATTGGAACTACGGACGAGATTCCGGGAGATTTCCCCTGTACTGCATTGCATATTTAAATTGGGATTACAGACGAGATTCTGGGAGCTTTCCCCTGTACTGCATAGCATATTTAAACTGGGACTACGGACGAGATTCCGGGAGCTTTCCCCCTGTACTGCATTGCATACTTGTTACTGTGATATATGCTGTGCCGAGCCGAGGGCTCCCTGTTATTATTTTCTTTTAGATCATTGTTTCTACCGATTTGCCTTAGTTTATTATACCTCTCTGCTCAAATTTTAGATTGTTTTTACTATAAAAATCCAGTAGAGCCTTAACCTGACCTCGTCACTACTCGACTGGGGTTAGGATTGACACTTATTGGATACCAAATTGTGGTGTACTCATGCCCTCTCCTGCACATGTTTTTTGTGTGCAGATCCAGGTACCAGCACTCAATTTTGCGGCTAGGGGTCCGAGCAGCAGCTTCTAGGAGACCGAAAGGTAATTCTGCCGCGTCCGCAGAGTCCTTCGAGTCACCTTCCACTCCAGATTTAGATAGATTTCTTTTTCATGTAAATTCCCTCACGTTATATGGAGATATTTTGAGACAGAGCTTGTGATTATAGTGATATTCTGGGTTTTTTGGAAAGTTGTATTTTGTACATGCCAAGTGGCGATGTTTCATTGTAGACTCACTTATTTCGTTTTTATTTTATTGCTTCTATTTAATATGTTTTTCCGCAATTAGGCTTACCTAGTCGTAGAGACTAGGTGCCATCACGATGCCTTTCGGAGGGTAAATCGGGTCGTGACACAAACCATCCAACCGACGATCTACACCACTTCCCATATAAATCCTCGTATGGAGCCATCTGAATACTTGACGGATGACTATTATTATATGCAAACTCCACATGTGGCAGAAATTGGTCCCATGAACCCGAAAAGTCAATAACACAGGCACGCAACATGTCCTCCAGAATTTGAATAGTACGCTCGGACTGCTTATCCGTCTGAGGGTGAAAAGTTGTGCTCAACTCAACCTGAGTACCTAACTCCCACTGCACGGCCCTCCAAAACTGCGATGTGAACTGAGTACCCCTATCAGAGATGATGGAAACTGGGATACCATGAAGATGTACGATCTCTCAGATATAAATCTCAGCTAAGCACTCTGAAGCGTAAGTAGTACCAACAGGAATGAAGTGCGCAAATTTGGTCAGCCGATCCACAATAACCCATATAGCATCGAACTTCCTCGAAGTACGTGGAAGACCAACTATAAAGTTCATGGTGATCTGCTCCCACTTCCACTCTGAATATCTAACCTCTGAAGCAATCCACCCGGTCTATGATGTTCATACTTCACCTGCTGACAGTTGAGACATCGAGCTACAAATCCAACGATATCCTTCTTCATCCGCCTCTACCAATAGTGCTGTCTCAAATTCTGGTACATCTTCGCGACACCCGGATGGATGGAATACCGCGAGCTGTGGGCCTCCTCAAGAATCAACTCCCGAAGCCCATATACATTAGGCACACATATCTAGCCCTGCATCCTCATCACACCGTCATCATCAATAGTCACTTCCCTAGAATCACCTAGCCAGACCCTGTCCCGAAGAATGAGCAAGTGTGGGTCATCATACTGGCGCTCCCTGATACGGTCATAAAGAGAAGACCTGGAGGCTATGCAATCCAATACCCGACTAGGCTTCGAAATATCCAGTCTCACAAGCTGGCCCGCTAAGGTCTGAACATCCAATGCTAGAGGTCTCTCTGCCGCTGGGAGATATCCTAAACTCCCCAAACTCTCTGCCCGATGACTTAGGGCATCAACCACCACATTGTCCTTTCCCAGATGGTATAAAATAGTGATATCATAGTCCTTGAGAAGCTACAACCATCTTCGCTGAAGCAAGTAAATATCCTTCTGCTTAAAAAAATGTTCCAGACTCCGGTGATCAGTATAAATCTCACAATGGACCCCATACAAATAATGATGCTAAATCTTTAAGGCGTGAACAATGGATGCTAGCTCAAGATCATGCACCAGATAATTCTTCTCATGAGTCTTTAACTGGCGCGAGGCGTAGGCAATCACCCTACCCTCCTGCATCAAAACACAACCGATGCCTATCCTTGAGGCATCACAATACACGGTATAAGAACCTGAGGCTGATGGCAGAACTAACACTGGAGCTGTGGTCAAAGCCTTCTTGAGCCTCTGGAAGCTCTCCTCACATTCATCCGACCACCTGAAAGGAGCACCCTTTTGGGTCAATTTGGTCAAAGGTGAAGCAATAAACGAAAATCCCTCCACAAAGCGACAATAATATCCCACCAAACCAAGGAAGCTACTAATCTCCGCAACTGAGGACGGTCTAGGACAACCCTACACTGCCTCTATCTTCTTTGGATCTATATGAATACCCTCACTGACACCACGTGTCCCAAAAATGCTACTGAGCCCAGCCAAAACTCACACTAGGAGAACTTTGCATAAAGCTTCTCCTCCCTCAATCTCTATAATACCACCCTCAAATGCTGAGCATGCTCCTCCTGGCTACGAGAGTATACCAGAATGTCATCAATGAACACAATAACAAAGGAGTCCAAATGTAGCTGAAATACACTGTTCATCATATGCATAAACGTTGTTGGGGGCATTGGTCAGCCCAAAAGACATCACCATGAACTCATAATGGCCATAACGGGTCTTGAAAGTTTTCTTAGGAATATCCAAATCTTGAATCTTCAACTGATGATAACCGGACCTCAAATCAATCTTAGAGAACACCCTCGCTCCCTGAAGCTGGTCAAATAAATCATTAATACGAGGCAGAGGATACTTATTCTTGACTGTGACCTTGTTCAACTGCATATAGTCAATACACAATCTCATGGAACCGTCTTTGTTTTTCACAAATAGAACCGATGCACCTCAAGATGACACACTGGGTCGATTGAACCCCGTATCTAGGAGCTTTTGAAGTTTCTGTTTCGGCTCCTTCAACTCCGCCGGTTCCATATGATATGGTGGAATAGAAATAGGCTAAGTGCCCGACACCAAATCAATACCAAAATAAATTTCCCTGTCAGGCGGCATGCCCAACAGGTCTGCAGGGAACACGTCCGGAAAATCACGGACCATAGGAACAAAATCAATAGTGGGAGTCTCTACACTGACATCCCTCACAAAATCCAAATACGATAGGCAACCTTTCTCAACCATGCGTTGAGCCCTAAGGTACAAAATAACCCTACTAGGCACATAATCTATGGAACTACTCCACTCCACTCTCGAAAATCCCGACATCGCTAAGGTCACGGTCTTCGCGTGACAATCAAGAACAACATAACATGGAGTTAACCAATCCATGCCCAATATCACATCGAAGTCAACCATACTGAGCAATAACAAATCCACTCGGGTCTCCAGACCCCCAATAGACACTACACATGACCGATACACACGGTCCACAACAATAGTATCGCCCAGTGGAGCGGACACATGAACAGACATAACTAAAGACTCATGGGGCATATCTAGAAAATGGGCAAAATATGATGAAACATATGAATATGTGGAACTGAGATAAAATAAAACCGAAGCATCTCGGTGACAAACTGAAACAATACCTGTAATCACGGCATCTGAAGCATAGCATCTGGTCTGGATGGAAGTGCATAAAAATGGGCCTGACCACCACCGAAACGACCTCCCCCTCTAGGGCGACCTCTAGCTACTTGACCCCTACCCCGAGCTAGCTGGGCGGGTGGTGATGTAACTAGGGCTGAAGCCGAAGACTGACTCTTCACTTGGGATGAACCTCTTGTAAGACGGGAAAAAAACCTCTTGATATGACCCGGATCTCCACACTCAAAGCAACCTCTCTCGGCAAATGGTGATGGGGACTGAAGGGAGCCCCTAGCACCGGGATAACTGGTGGATGAGCTTGGCATGGAAGAGACCTGAAATGATGGTGCACGGGATGAACTCTGGGCTAGAAGGGCACTGGATGATGAGTGTCCCTGATATGAACTATGAGGGCCATGACCCGATGATCCCCCACGGTGACCTGGACGGGCTGACTGAGCATGCCTGAATGGACGACCTCTACTGTGCTGAAACTGCCCTCCAGAGGGAACACCACCATGACTACCAGACCGTCGAGGCCTCTTGTCCTCCCTCTCAACTCGCTCCTGGCAACGAACTGAATCAATCTCTCTAGTGATGTCAACCACCTCCTCAAAAGTATCACCAGACATCCTCTCTCTGGTCATAAGAATCTGAAGCTGTACGAGAGGCCATCCACGAACCTCCTAATCCTCTCCCTATATGTAGGGACCAACCAAAGAGCATGACGTGCTAGCTTTGAAAATCTCATCTCATATTGCATCACAGTCATTTCCTCCTGACGCAGCTGCTCAAACTACCTGCGCAACTCCTCTCTGCGGGACTGTGGCACACACTTCTCCAGAAAGAGAGCGGAGAACTGCTGCCAGGTAAGGGGCGTTGCACCAACAGTCCTACGCCTCTCATAAGCCTCCCACCAAGTAAAGGAAGCTCCTGAGAACTGGAAGGTAATGAACGAGACCCCACTAGTCTCTAAAATACCCATTGTGCGGAGAATCCTCTAACATTTATCTAAGAAACCCTGTGCATCCTCGCCCTCTACAACGCTGAAAGTCGGAGGCAGAAGTCTACAAAATCTCTCCAACCTACGCTGCTCGTCATCCGGCATGACAGGAACCACATAATCTTGAATAGGTGCAACCGGCTGGGCTGGAGGTGCCCCGATGTCTGAAGTCACTGAATAACTTGCTCGGGGGTACGAGCAGTAGGAGTCTGAGTGCCTCCCCGGCCTGAGAAGTAGTTGCTGTAGTGGAAATAGTGACCTCCTGAGCAAGACTGGTGCATGCGGTCAAAATATGAGCCAAAGTCTCCTGAAGATCTCGAATAATAATAGGTACAACCGGTGCCTGAGCTGGTCCCACTGGAACATCTGTAGCTTGGACCTGATCTGGAATCAATAGAGTGTAACGACCCGACCGATCATTTTGCATTATCGGACCCTGTTCCCCAAAATGAAACTTCCCATAACGACTTATTATGACTTAAGACTTGCGGGGACTAGTGGTTCGAGATTCATAAGTGTTTAGAGTGCTATAGGAACACTTGGTTCCTTAAGGTTGGCTTTTAAGGCCAAGTTTGACTTCGGTCAACATTTTTAGTAAATGACCCCAGAATTGAGTTTCGACAGTTCCGTTAGCTTCGTATGTTGATTTCGGACTTGGGCGTATGTTCAGAATGGGTTTTGGATGACTCGGGAGCGTTTCGGCGCCCAATATTGAAATAAGAGTTCCTTAGGTTCCTATTGTGGTTTGGGACGTGTTTTTGAGTTATCGAGGTCCGTACGGAACTCTGAGACTGAGAATAGTTCCGTTATGTCATTTATGACTTGCCTGCAAAAATTTGGTGTCATTCCGAGTTGTATAGGTCGGTTTGGCGCGTTGTTAGCGAAGTCAAGGAAACTTAAAGTTCCTAAGTTTGGTTCTAGGGGTTTTGAGGTGTGATTTTGAGTAGGCTCGAGCAGGTCCATATTATGATTTGGGACTTGTTGGTATATTTGGACGGGGGCTCGGGTGGGCCCAGGTGCCTCCCGGACACCACACGAGGCCAAAAGACCCAGCTGAAATAGCTGCCGGTGCACCTGTTCTGGTGTGACCGTAGGTCCGATTGCACAGTCACAGGTGCGGGACCGCTCCTGCAGTCCCAAATTTGGAGGTGCGACACCCAGCGGGCAGCCCATTTCTCGGAGGTGCGGAAAAAGTTCCGCAGGAGCGGAGACGCAAGTACGGTCTCCTCTCCGTAGGTGAGGTCCCAGGCTTCCTCGTCCATTTTCGGAGGTGCGAGCCTTTGCTCGCAGGTGCGAGGCTGGGTGCGGCTCAAGGTCAGGCAGTGTGTTTCTTTTATATGGGATTCTTTATTGTTTTCTTCATTCCTTCCTCCATTAAAACACTTTGAGAGCTTGGGAAAGCGGCTCCACGATCCAACCACTTTGAGGTAAGTAAATTCCATCCCAAAGTTGGTTTAATTCATGAACTCTTAGTTAAGTTAACCTTCTCAATTAGTAAAAATCAAGAATTGGGTAGTAACCTAGGGCTTTCGGGAATTTAGAGAATTACCCGTCAATTAGCTATGAAATCAAGTAAAAATCATGTATTAACGATCCTTAGGTTATGGGTGAGTGGTTCCTTCGTAAATTTTCGGAATCCAAGCTTGCGGGCACGGGGTGAATTTTGGGATTTCTTCAAGAATGATGAATTTACTAAATAAGTAGGAGAATTTCAATACTTTGAGCATAAATTGATGTATTTGTATAACATTTGGCTAGTTTCTAGTCCTCGGGTGTAGAGTTCGGAGTTTTGGGCGCGTTCTTGGTCCAGGAAGTAGATTCGACACGAGGTGAGTCTCCTTTCTAACCTTGTAAGAGGGAACTATCCCCAAGGTGATTTAAATGCTATATGTGATAATTTTGGGGGCTACTTACGTACAAAGTGACGAGAGTCCGTACGTAGCGGCTATTACTATTATGTCCGGGTAGTTAGGCCCACATCATGCCTTGTGTTTTACTTGATATGAACTATATGCTTAATAAATTAAATGTTACATGCGGCTTATTTTCCTGAGGTCATGGAATTTGATAAAACTTGTAAGAAATTGTTCACTGAAAAGTAATTTAAAAAGGAATAATGTGTGTGCATATGACCGCTTCACAATTTACATTCCGCGGGCGGAGTGTGATTTCCCCCACTCTTATGGGAACGAGCCGTACGCCACGGCGGATTGAGAGATGCACTTTTGGTTCGGGTCGTTCGATCCTCGGCAGTGCATATATGTGAGTACTTTATGGTATGGTACACTTATGGTTCGGGCCATTCGACCCTCGGCAGTGCACGAACATGACTATCTTATGACTCCGGCCGGTTGTCCTTACCCTGTATGCGCATGATTTATTTGTTACTAAATTCATGGACATTGATCTGACAGATAATTGGGGGAAGGTGAAGTAATAATTCTTTTATTCATTCTCAGTAATTCCTTGGATTTCAGTGCCTTATATATATTTGTTGCTTCACTTACCTTACATGCCTACCGTTTCCATCATATTTTGTCAAATTATATTGTTGGACCTTAGTGAGTGTCATGTCGACCTCTTGTCACTACCTCTTCGAGGTTAGGTGGGATACTCATTGGGTACATATATATTTATGTACTCATGCTACGCTTCTGTACTTAATTGTACAGGTTCTGAGGCTGGTGCATCTGGTTGTCAGACCGGAGCTTGACTTTGATTATAGACGGACCTGACTTCACGGTGAGCTGCTTTTTTCTCCTGGCGATCTCCAACAGCACCATGGGGTTTCTTTTTCTTATTTCCCGTCTATTTCCTTCAGACAGTGGGACTGTGTATTATATCTTTTGTATATTCTGTTAGTATGTCCATAGGACTTGTGACACTAGTTCCTGGCACACACGCGATAGTTATAATGGATTTCGGGTTTGTATATATGTTGGCTCACGCCTCTTCATGACTGCTTTTGATTAAAAACTGTCTAATTATCCTTGTCGGTTCATGTTTTAAGTTTTAAAAACTGAGATATATGTTGAGATGTTTAATCTAATAAGAAAGAACTCTTAGTAAATTGAGTGTTGGCTTGCCTGACCCCGCTGTTGGGCGCCATCACGACCTAAGATAGAATTTTGGATCGTGACATGGAGGGTCCATAGGCACTACCCCGGTAGCTGCGCGGGTTGCAGCCCTCCCTCTACCACGGCCTCGACCGCGGCCTCCCACGGGCCCAACTGGTGTCTGGTCATCCTGTCCCGTAGCACGTGTCCTCACCATCTGTGAGAGAATGAAACAATATGAGTTTAGTCACCAGAAGAAATGGATTCAAATGACAAGAATTCAAGAATGTGAGATTTTTTCTAAAGGGTTCTGCAGCCTCCCGAAGATAAGTACAAACATCTCCGTACCGATCCACAAGACTCTACTAAACCCGCTCATGAATTGTGAGACCTATGTAACCTAGGCTCTAATACTAACTTGTCACGACCCAAAACCCTCCCGATCGTGATGGCGCCTAGAATTAGGCAAGTCTATACACTCTTAACCAAATCGATTTCTCATTTAAAAATTATAGATAACAACCTTTCTTACTGAAACTTTGAACAAAATATAATACAAGCAAAAATGTGGAAAGATAAATCCCAACGACGGGTGTCACTAAGTCATGAGCCATACTACACTTGTTTCAAAATTCATCAATGACAACAATGTCTGGAAATAGTCTAAATACAAAACAAAAGGTAGATAGGGAAGGAGAAAGACGGGGCTACGATCGCCAGGCAGCTACCTCGCACTCTCCAAGTGATGATCCGCAGCAAACAATCAACTGGCACTACCGTGGCTTGGGATACCTGAATCTGCACACAAGGTGCATGGGCTAACATGAGTACACCAACTCATTAAGTAACAAGCCCAAACTGTGGGCTGAGAGGTAGTGACGAACTAAACCTCAACATTTATAATAGAATCAATGTACAGAAATTTAGGCATGCTCTCAGTTAACTAAACAACTCAAAGTGATAAGATACGTATTGATCCAAATAGTTTAATATATATAACTCAATGTATTCCACATGCCAATGCATCAACTGTGTGAAATGCACAATGTGCTCCCACTCTCACATACTTGTGCACTCAGTACCGTATATGGCTCTTATGGACCACGGAAGATCCATCCCAGAATATATACACATCTGACAGTAGTCACTCAGTACTGAGGAAGGCCAATCCATCCCTTTGGAGAAGATCCATCTCCAGATACAAACACTTCAGACAAGATCCATGTCCAGGGAAGATCCATCCCTCAATAATATCACTGCGCTCACTGGGGGTGTGTTACAGACTCCGGAAGGGCTCCTACATCCCAAGCGCTATGATAAGCCATATCCAGACATAAATCAATATAACATGCGGCGACGTGCAGCCCAACCCCATAACTGTCCTCATCATCAGGCTCTCGGCCTCACTCAATCATCACTCTCCAGTCTCACTCACACGGGCTCACAATGAGACATAATATGCTATGCATATATAGGACTGAGTATAAATATCAATGAAACACATGAGATAACAACAAAAAACGACCACTCGGGTCTCAACAGTATCGACATGAAGCCTTAACATAATATCTAGCATGTGTACATTAATCACATTGGTAGAAGCACGAATATCAACAAGAAGAATCACTAAACAGTTCCATGGAATGAACCAGGTCACAATTCTCACCGTGCACGCCCGTACGCCCGCCACTTGGCATGTGCGTCACCTCAATTCTAATCATATAGCACATAGTTTGAGGTTTCGAACCCTCAGAACCAAGTTTGGAAGCGTTACTTACCTCAATCAAGATAAAACCCTACTCCGCAATGCCTTTGCCACTCGACTCGGACACCAAATGCTCCGAATCTATCAAAAATTAGTATATTATCATCAATGCATGCTAAGGGAATGAATCCCATACGAAAATTATCAATTCAGATAAAAAATCCCAAAATTAGCCAAACCCGGCCCCAGGCCCATGTCCCTAAATCCGATAAAATTCACAAAACCAAGAAACCCATTCACTCCCGAGTCCAATCATACTAAATTTATCAAAATCTGACCTCAAATCGGTGTTCAACTCCAAAAAATCCATTTATGAAGTTTCTGCAATTTTCCCCTAATTTTCATCCTCAATTTTCTAATCAAATGATGGATTACATGTCATAATCATGTGGTTTAGCCAAAACTGAGTTAGAATCACTTACCCCAATGGTTTTATTTAAAATCCCTCGTCAAAACACCAAAATCCGAGCTCTCTAGGTCAAAGTATGTAAATAAAACCCTGGATCTTGTATTTATAGTGCACTCTGAGATTCACAATCCGCTGTCAGCGATAAACCACCTACGCCGCGAACCTCACTCCGCGGTCCGAGGAATTCTCATTGGTCCGCGAAAATCCTCCCAACTTCTGAGGTCATGTGGAACCTTCCGCTGTCCGCGTCATCCTTCACTGTTGACCGCGGAAAAATGCCGCTCCCGCAAACTTCCACCGCTGACCGTGAATTTCCAGCACGGTCCACATTCCAAACTTTAGAGAACACCTCTCTGCAAAACCAGCAACTCCCTCAACATACCAGTACCCTGTTTTCAATAGTTAATTCACCCGCTAACCATCCGAAACACACTAAAGGCCCTCGGGACCTCAAAAAACCACACCAACACATCCCAGAACACCATTCAAGCTTAATCAAACCTAAAAATCACTTAAAACAACGTCAAACATCAAATCGAATCCCGGATTCAAGCCTAAGAACTCCAAACTCCTAAATTACACCAAGGACTCCGAAACCAAGCAATCCTAGTCCAAACATTCTCAAATTTTCCAACTTCCGAGATCCCATTCCGACCCCATTATCAAATTTTCCTCTTTTGACCGAAAATCACCAAATTACTAATTTGCCAATTCAAGCCTAACTCTATCCCGGAACCCCAAATCACATCCCAACCCCAATCCAACCGATCCAATACCACACATTACGGATGAACATCACCTAAAGAAGTAGAAATGAGGGAAATGGGCTAAGATTCTCAGAACGAACGGTCGGGTCGTTACAATATCGCTCTTTACGGTTGTGCGAGGAAAACTTTTATAAGTAGGATTAAAAAATTTTCTAATATAATGCACAAAGTGAGGGTTTGAAGCAACTATAGGGTAGGCACATAACAATAATCATTTTTGCCAATTCTTCAGGATCTTTTTTTGGATCATAATATAAAATACCATCGGTAACAGTGTTAATTCCCGGTTTAAATTAATTTGACCCGGTATTAGGGTCACTCTGACTAGGTACACTTGTCCCCTAGTCCAAAACTTTCATACGAAGATATCTGACTTTATCTTTAGGGTGTATCATTATGTGTCTAGACAAACTTCCTGCCCCCCCCTCCAACATATTTAAAAGCTAACTCTTTGGTATGGAGTTTGGGTCGGGGAGACGGGGGAAGTGGAGGAGGAACAAAGTGGCCACTAGATTCATCACTCTTAGATTTTCTCTTATTTTTACTAAATATTTTTTTAAGGAATAAGTCATCTTAATTAATCAAGCAATACAAAGTAAATAAAACAAACAAAACTATAATATTAAAACTTAAGAGTTGGAACGAGTTTACCGAATTGACGAACAACTTGCTGAAAATTAATTATCATTGAAGACTTGAAGACTTCAATTCACCAACTTGACAATTTTTCACAAATTGTAACAATAAAGGAAGCAATAGTAGCAATTATAGAAGAAAATTAGAGAGAGATTGACGATTTTGTGAGAAAAATGAAAGAATGAAAGGGTATTTATAGTTGAAAATAGGGAAAAGTATGATTATAAAAAATTTGGGGTTAAAACAAAGTTGAGGGGGTTAAATTACTATATTGTAAATAGCCAATGGCTACTTGGCCAGACCAAATGGCTAGTTTTTAAATGCCCAAAAAGATAGATATTGTTTTTCTAATTTCTGGCCGTTGGGACCTTTTAGGCCCGCAAGGACTTGTTCGGTCTTGGTCCGGTCCCGGTCTCGTGGGCTTTTTTTGAAGGACCGGCCCACCCCCACGGTCCTAGTTCTAAACGATCCAGGCTCGTTTAGGCATAGAAGTCCACATGGTTCGCAGTCTTGGGCCGGCCCACATGTCAGCCTTAGTTGCAACTAGCGACATCATCCCGGCCTCGACTTCTTCCTTCCCAGAATTGTGGAGCCGTACTCGTGAGTATATAATCTGTTTCTTTCCTTTTTAAAGACCCTTTCCTTGTCATTATTAACTTTCTTCTTTTTCCTACTTCAACGGCTCGGTGGGTTCCCCCCTAGGGTTTGGTCCCTGGACCAATAGGTCCAAAACTCGCTAGTGGAAAGAGATTACCCTAAAATACGGGTGGAAGGTGTTGCCGCCAAATGCACACTCAAGTATACGCGGTCGTCAAGGAATAAAATGACTAAAATTCAGATGTTGAACCCTTGGGAACTAGTGATTAACTATTAACTTAATTAGACTATCCTAACTATCTAAACAAGAATTAAAACTAAAAGTATTTGATTGTAAACTACTTAAAATAAATAGAAAGAAAATAATGAACTCTGAACAAAGGAATAAAATATTTTTATGTTATCAATATGATGAAGGCTTATGGGCTATCTAACAATCCTATTGTATTCTTCGATTGAATTGACTAGCTAATTCATCTAGCTTATTGGTTGAGAAGGTTAATATTGTTCATAAGAATCTGTCGAGTTCTTACATACCTATTCAAGCTAACATAACGCCTATATGCCTATGAAATTAGAACTAACAAGAACGCATTCATATTTTTGTAAATCAACCAAACAAGGAAATTAGGTATATGTCTATCCTAACCGCGAATCCGTTCCCGGATGCCCAGGTTCAAGAACTTGTTCTATTTAATCCTATGTGCAATCTAGAATTCTCACTTTCAAGTTCAATTCTAGATTCGTAGATAGTATTCAATTGGTGATCAAGTAATTAAATAATTAAGTGCAAGATTGAATAAATAAACCAATATGATTAATCAAGAAAGAAAAATCAATATCCGAATAACAATAGTCATGAAATAACCACAACCCTAGAACGTGAAGTTTAGATCTACATAGACATAGTAGCAAAATAACAAATCATATAAAGAAATATAAAAATTACTAAGTTTGGTGGAAGAAAAGATGAAACCCGGCCTCCACAGCGACTCTTTGCTCTCCCTTGGTCAAAAGTTGCTCTTAAAAGCATCTTCCCCTCTCCAAAATAGGTTTAGAACCCCTTTTATACGAGTTGGGACCGTGTAGAATCGAAATAACCTTGTCCCAAATAAAGTAGGATAACCCCCACACCCAGCATCCAGGCCAGCGCTTCGCGTTGGCCCTGGCGCAGAATGCAGTAGCGTATTGCGAATTCAATTCTTTTCTGCGGTCAACTTCCAACTTTCCTTATAAACACTTTTTTTTGCTTTCTTCTTTGTCTCCTTTAATATCCAATCATCAACCAATGATTATGTACGTCTCTCTTGTTTTAATTGTTACAATTCATATTTACTTTACTTCACTTCATGCCACGTAGACAAACATCCTAAGTCCTCCATTTTTCTTCATTTCATGTGCTGCTCTAAATTTTATCATCCATGTGGATTATTTTCTATCCTCTTTCCGATTATAATTTCGTGCTTTTTTCGTTTTGCATAATTTTTCTTTGTCTTTCTATTTTTGCATCGATTTATTCCTACACAGTTAAAATATAATATTAAGCATAGAGTTATATAATTAATACTCAAAAGATGATTAAAAGTACTAGAATGTGAGACAACAATGGTTAAAGATATGTATTTTTTGACCGAACATCACCATCCACACTTAAACGTTGCTCGTCCTCGAGTCAACCAACACTTTACACTATCTTTGAGCACTTAACATATTTAACACCTTTGAAGCACACTATACCAATGATTATGGTTGATAGCAATAATTAAACCTTAGCATATGTACTCTAATACACTTCCCTTTACTCATGCAATACTTCAAAAATATTCACAACAAAGACAACATGCTCATAACAATCCAAACCTCAAAAACTAACTTAATGTCACAGTGCACGCATGGTTTGAATACCCAACATCATAGAGAGAAGTCTAATAACGTTACATATCCCTCGTGAAACCAAGTGCCCTTATAGCAAAAGCAAAGAGAGTAAGTTGAATCCACACATCCGAATCTCATGATCAAATATAGTTTAAGGACTCATTTGTATATAAAAGAAATCTCTCACTCTTACAAAAAAATCACATGCATGCAATTGGTACCATATGCTTGCCCTTAATGTAAATCTCTACTAATGTAAGCTCATTCGATCTAAAATCAATTAGGACTTTCTCTTGGTTGTAATGTGGGCTAAGGGACGGGTATGATATATTTAGAAATAATGATTAAACATCCTAAGCACTTTAACACATCATATAATAACCTTTAAGCACGAATTCTTCAATCCCAACTTCAATTTCACAAACAAAATCACGCTAAAAAATGTTCCCTCATTCTTTAAACACTATCGTCATTTACACTTCACTAAAAAGCACAAGATATAAATTTATTCATTTACATATTTTTATTTTTATTTTTATTTTTCTCTTTTTTAACTATTCTTTTATCTTTTTTAATTTCCGCTAGCGGTATATTATTTTACAAAACAAGTGCACATTTCTTTCTTTCATTGGTTCCACTCGAAAGCCACCCTATTTTCCGTCCTTACTTTTTTAGTGCTCATTTTATAATTAAAGTGCTTTAAGAGGTAAAAGGATAAAAAAGTATCAATTAAGAACAAAAGGGATATAGGCTTGTAATGTGCGTGCCAAATAAAAGTCTATAGGTTCAAAAGGGTTAACTAGGGATAAATTTTATTCATGGTAAGCAATAAGGCTAAAAAAATATCAAAGAAAGCCTAAAATTATTTTTCAAACCGAGTATCACCTAAAATTTCGCTTCAACTCACATACCAGGCAAGTTCTAGACTCAATCAAAAAAATATGGACTAAACAAAAATCTCATCACACATCGCACATGACTCACTAAAAACGATCCCATTCCGACTCTCAAACAATGCAAGTATTCACGGAGCCGCAAGATATTAAGCATTAAGCATAAAATGAACATAAGTCAAGTAAACCAAATATAGGCGCCACAAAACATGCTATCCAATTTATAAATGCATCATGATCAATTTTAAAACATAGGGAAGGTACTACACATGCCAAAGCCTAAATATGCTACTATCAAACAAGTCAAGAGCGCATAGGAATATTATATTTCTTCCTCCATTTATTCCCTAAGTTCAAACTTACTCTAAAAAATAAAAAAAATAAAATAAAAAACTACTACCCGGTTCAAACTACATCCCATGAAAAGGAATCGAGGCACAAAAAAAAATCATTGGGATTATTACTACCTAAAGAAATCTAAAAGACATTTTTTTGTGTTTTTATTTTTTTAAATTTTTTGTGTTTTTGGTTAGACTTTGATCCCTCAAGAAAACTGTCTAGGAGATCCATCGTCGGGAAAAGTCCAAATTTATTATTTGCATTTGCTTTTTTGATTTTTCTTATTTTTCACATTTAAAAAGAATAAAAAATTAAGCTACTAAAACTACTACTAAATTACTACACTGTGATGACCCAAGGGGTCATTTTATGAATTAAGACTCTGTTCTAGGCTTATTAACTATAAAAGGCTAATTTTAATTACCTCGATTAGCGTGCGCAGTCCGAGCGTGAAATCGGAAAGCTTTTTTGTGTAACATATGAAAAATAGTAAATTCTAGAGTTGAAATTTGATTATAGTTGACTTTGGTCAACATTTTGAGTAAACGACCCGGATCCGTGTCCCGAAGATCCCAGGAGGTCCACAGTAAAATATGGGACTTGGGCATATGCTCGGAATTGAATTCCGAGGCCCCATGCCTTAGAAATCAATTTTTGAAAGAAATTATTTTGCTGAATTATTAATGAAATAAAGAAAAGAATTAACGCTTGAAACCATTGGTATCGGTCCCGTATTTTGGTTCCGGAGCCGGTACATATTTTTTATAGTATTTGAATGCTATATGTGAAATTTGGTGAGAAACAGAGTTTATTTGACGTGATTCAGACGTCCGGTTGAGAAATAGTGAACTTTAAGTGTTCTTGAGAAAAATGATGAGTTTTGAGGTTTAATTTGTAGTTTTACATGTTGTTTTCATGATTTGATCGCACGAGCAAGTCCGTATAATTCTTTTAGACTTGCGTGCATGTTTGGTTAGAGCCCTGAGGGCTCGGGTGTTATACGTTGTGGTTAGGTCATACCATGCGAGTAAATGCTATTTCTTGTTATTCTGGTTGTCTTAAATCCCATCATCTGTGATTATTGTTGTTAGTGAAATGTTGAGAACATTGAGTTGAAATTTAAAATACAAGTGATGATAGTAACCATGATGAAATATTGATTTCTTGTGAAATTCCTTTGAGAACATTGAGATGAGATTGAAATATTAAATGGTGATAAAAATTATGATGAAATACTGTTTCTCGTGAAATCCCCTTTTATGTTGTTGATGATTTGATGAGATTGTGAGGAAGAGTGTAAAGCACGAAGGGTGATGCCGTGCATGATTTATTTATAAGAGGAGGAAGAGAGTAAAGCACGAAGGGTGATGCCGTGAAATTCTTAATTATAATCTAGTGAGGATGATAGTAAAAGCACGAAGGGTGATGCCGTGTATTCTATTTATTATTTGGTGAGGCTAAGAGTAAAAGCACGAAGGGTGATGCCGTGCAAGTTTACTTTCTATCTTTGATTGCTAAAATTATTGTTGATCGCTATCTGTGTTTGTCTTATTGTTTCCTCATTCCTTATGTTGAAAATTCCCTATCGCATGCTCCCTTCCCATTAATTGTTGTTTACATATTTTAATTGCTATTATTTCCTGTTAGCATGATTTTGATGTCCAGGTTTTATGTGGTGTCTTTTCCTAGCCTCGTCACTACTTCGCCGAGGTTAGACTCGGCACTTACTCAGTACATGGGGTCGGTTGTACTGATACTGCACTCTGCACTCTTTTGTGCAGATCCAGGTACTGACCCGAGTTAGGAGATATCAGTAGCTGCGAATTTTGTTCGGAGACACGAGGTTGATCTGCTGGTGTCCGCAAACTCCTGGAGTCTTCTCCTATTCACTTAGATACTATTTTATTTCATTCGAAACAGATACATTATTTATTTTAGCCCATTTATCTGTAGTATTCTTTAGTAGTTCGTGAATTCTGACACAAGACCCTGGGGTAGTTTCATAGTTATATATTTAGTTCGTGGTTCAGTTTATTTATTTGTTTATCATTTTATTTTTGGAATGTTATTCATCGTAAATAATTAGATTTAATATATTCTAAATTTGTTTATTGCGTTTAAATAAATAACCAAAGGAACAATAGCTAATCAGATTCTAACATCGGCTTGCGTAGCAAGTATTGTGTTAGGCGCCATCACGATCCTGTGGTTTGGGAATTTGGGTCATGAAAAGTTAGTATCAGAGCAGTAGGTTGCATAGGTCTTGCAATTCACGAACAAGCTTAATAGAGTCTGAAGGATCGGTTTAGAGACATCTGTACTTATCTCTCAGAGGCTATCGAGTTAGGAAACAACTCCATTTTTTTTTCTACTCTGTTGTGCGATTCTTGGTATCTCAAATACTGATTGAACTCTTCTACTCTCTTGCAGATGGCGAGAACACGTGCTTCCTCTTCCGCTGACATACATTCCGGTCCTCCAGTAGCAGCCGCTCCTACTAGGGGCAGAGGCCGAGTCCGCGCCAAGGGCTGAGGAAGGGGTAGGACTCAACCCATTGCTCAGGCAGCAGCCCCAGCTGTGGAACCTCAGATCGAGATTATTAAGGGGGTTCCAGCTCAGACCGTTGCAGCGGGACCAATTCAGGTTCCAGAGGGGTTTATTGCCACCCCGGTACTTCAGGATGCTTTGGTCCATTTAGTGGGTATTATGGAGAGTGTGGCCCAGACTGGCACATTCCCCATTGCAGCGGCCGTATCTCAGGCTGGAGGAGGGATCCAGACTCCTGTTACCCACACTCCGGTTCAGACTACTCCTCAGATTCAGACCCCAGGAGCTAATCCAGTTGGGGTAATCCAGACAGTTGCTCCAACGCCGCTTGTTGAGGGGGAAACTACATTCACCGGTGCTTTGTGGAGATTGGCATGTTCATTAAGTTATTCCCTGTTCATTTCAGTGGTGCTACTTTAGAGGATCCTCAGGAATATCTGGATAGTTGTCATGAGGTATTGCGTAATATGGGTATTTTGGAGACCAATGGGGTCGTTTTGTTGCTTTTCAATTGACTGGTTCTGCCCAGAAATGTTGGGGGGATTATTTGTTGACTCGACTTGGGTTGCCTGCTTTGACTTGGGATCATTTTCTCATCTCTTTTTGGAGAAGTTTCTGTCTGTCACTACTCGAGAGGAGAAACGTCGTCAGTTTGAGTGACTTCAGCAGGGCAGCATGACTGTGACCCAGTATGAGACTCGTTTCGTGGACTTGGCTAGACATGCTATTCTCTTGTTTCCCACATAGAGAGAGAGGGTCAGACGATTTATTGAGGGCTTTGCTCAACCCATTAGGTTGCAAATGGCCAAAGATACAGGGATTGAGATTTCTTTTCAGGATGCGGCTAATGTGGCCAAGAGGGTTCAGTCGGTTCTTGGGATAGGAGGTCAGGTATCAGATAAGAGGCCTCGCCATTCCAGTGGTTTCAGTGGTGCCTCATCTGGAGGCGGGGTTAGTTTCAGTAGAGGCCATTCTTCCAGGCCATTCCATTCAGAACTTTAGGCTTCACATGGTACCTCAGGTGGTCGCGGTTCTTATGTGCCTCATTCTACTCAGCTAGTCTACAGTGCAGCATCAGTTCCTATCAGTGCATCTCCTCTCCAGAGTGTTAAGGGTGGTTATACTGGTTGACAGGGTCAGTTTACCGGCCAACAGTCAGAGGTAGGGGTCAAGTAGCTAGAGGTAGAAGACAGATTGTTAGAGGTGGAGCTCAAGCCACTAGGGGTGGATGCCAGCCCGCTAGAGGTGGAGGTCCGCCCATCACGGGGCCTCCCAGAGACATGGTTTAGGGTAGTGGAGCCCAGCCCCGATTATATGCATTTCCAGCTACACCCGAGGCGGAGTCCTCCAATGCTGTCATTAGAGGTATCATTTCAGTTTGCAATATAAATGCCTCGGATTTGTTTGATTCGGGGTCTACTTATTCTTATGTGTCGTCCTATTTTGCCTCGTATTTGGTTGTGCCCCGTGATTCTTTGAATGTCCCTGTTTATGTGTCTACGCTGATTGGGGAGACTATCGTTGTAGATCGTTTATATTGTTCGTGCGTAGTCATTATTGAGGGTCTTGAAACTAGTGTAGACCTATTGATTCTTGAAATGGTCGATTTTGATGTCATATTGGGCATGGATTGGTTGTCACCTTATTATGCAATCTTGGACTGTCACGCCAAGACAGTTACTTTAGCTTTGTCGGGATTGCCTCGGTTAGAATGGAAAGGGACTCCTGGTCATTCTCCCAGCAGAGTGATTTCTTATTCCAAGGCTCGTCGCATGGTTGAGAAGGGATGTTTGGCTTATTTGGCTCATATTCGTGATTCTGATGCCGAAATTTCTTCAATAGAGACAGTGCCCATTGTTCGGTAATTTCCCGAAGTGTTTGCTGCATACATGCCGAGAATGCCACCCGATAGGGATATCGATTTTTGTATTGATGTTGCTTCGGCCACTAAGCCCATTTCTATTCCTCCATACCGGATGGACCCACCAGAATTGAAAGAATTGAAAGAACAGTTGCAAGACCTGCTTGATAAAGGTTTCACCAGGCCTAGTGTCTCGCCCTGGGGTGTGTCGGTTTTGTTTGTAAAGAAGAAGGATGAATCGATGAGAATGTGTATAGATTAACGACATTTGATAAAGTTACTATCAAAAATAAGTATCCATTGCCGAGAATTTATGATTTATTTGATCAGCTTCAGGGTGCCAGGGTGTTTTCGAAAATTGATCTGAGATCAGGCTACCATCAGTTAAAGATTAGGGCGTCCGATTTTCCTAAAACAGCCTTTCAGACAAGGTATGGGAACTATGAATTTTTGGTGATGTCTTTTGGCTTGACTAATGCCCCATCAGCCTTTATGGATTTGATGAATTGAGTTTTCAAGCCCTATCTGGATTCCTTCATAATTGTGTTTATTGATGATATTCTTATATATTCATGCAGTCGGGAGTAGCATGAGCTGAACCTCTGTATAGCACTCTAGACTTTGAGGGATAATCAGTTGTATGCAAAATTTCCAAAGGGTGAGTTCTGGTTAGACTCAGTAGCTTTCTTGGGTCACGTCGTATCAGTAGAGGGTATTCAGGTAGATTCTAAGAAAATAAAGGCATTCTAGAACTGGCCTAGACCCACTTCAGCCACGGAAATCAGGAGCTTCTTGGGTTTGGCGGGATACTAACATCGTTTTGTGGAGTGGTTCTCATCTATAGCAACCCCGATGACGAGATTCACTCAGAAGGGCACCCCATTTAAATGGTCGGATGAGTGTGAGGCGAGCTTTCAGAAGCTCAAGACAACCTTGACTTCAACACCGATATTGGTGTTACCATCAAGTTCAGGACCTTTCACGGTATATTGTGATGCTTCCCGTGTTGGGCTTGGAGCGGTATTGATGCAGGAGTGTGATAACATATGCGTCACGACAGTTAAAGATTCATGAGAAGAATTATCCTGTCCATGACTTTGAGTTGGCAGCCATTGTTCATGCATTGAAAATATGGAGGCACTATCTTTATGGCGTGCCATGTTAGGTTTACACGGACGATCGTAGCCTCCAGTACTTGTTTAAGCAAAAGGATCTTAATTTGAGACAGAGGAGATGGTTAGAGTTATCGAAAGATTATGATGTCACTATATTGTATCATCCGGGAAAGGTCAATGTGGTGGCCGATGCATTGAGTAGAAAAGCAGTAAGTATGGGCAACCTTGCATGTATTCCAGTTAGTAATAGACCGTTAGCTTCATACATTCAGACGTTGGCTGATCAGTTCATGAGGTTGGATATTTTCTCCCGCATGTTCTAGCTTGTATAGTTTCTCGGGCTTCCTTATTCGAGCATATCAGAGATCGATAGGATGATGACCCGCATTTAATGGTCCTTAAAGACACCGTTCGGCATTGTGGTGCCAAGAAAGTTACAGTTGGAGATGACGGTGTTTTGAGGATGCATGGACGTATATGTGTGCCTAACGTTGACGGCCTTCGTGAGTTGATCCTTGAGGAGGCTCTTAGTTCTAAGTATTCTATTCACCCAGGTGCTGCCAAGATGTACCAGGACTTGCGACATAACTATTGGTAGAGAAGGATGAAAAAGGATATTGTTGCTTATATGGCTCTTTGTTTGAATTGCCAACAGGTAAAATATGAGCATCAAAAACCCGGTGGTTTACTTCAGCAGATAGAGATTCCTGAGTGGAAGTGGGAGCGTATCACTATGGACTTCGTTGTTGGACTCCCACAGACTCAGAGGAAGTTCGGCGCCATTTGGGTTATTGTGGATAGGCTGACTAAATTAGCATATTTCATTCTAGTGTCAAGTACTTACACTTCAGAGTGGTTGGCAGAGATATATATTTGAGAGATTGTTCGCCTTCACGGTGTGCCCTTGTCTATCATTTATAATCGAAGTACGCAGTCTACGTCGCACTTTTGGAGGGCAGTTTAGCGTGAGTTGGGTACCCGAGTTGAGCTAAGCACCGCATTTCATCCCCAGGCAGACGGGCAGTCCGAGCGTACTATTAAGATTTTAGAGGATATGCTCCGCGCTTGTATTATTGACTTTGGAGGTTTTCTGGGATCAGTTCTTGTCGTTAGCGGAGTTTTCCTACAATAATAGTTATCAGTCGATCATTCAGATAGCTCCCTATGAGGCATTATATGGTAGACGGTGTAGATCGCCAGTTCGGTGGTTTGAGCAGGGAGAGGATCAGTTATTGGGTACAGACTTAGTTCAAGAGGCCTTAGATAAGGTCAAGACCATACAGGATCGACTTCGTGCAGCTCAGTCTAGGCAAAAGAGTTACGTCGATAGTAAGGTTTGGGAGGTGGCATTCATGGTTAGAGAGAGAGTATTGCTTCGTGTGTCACCCATGAAGGGTGTCATGAGATTTGGGAAGAAGGGCAAGTTGAGCTCTAGGTACATCGGGCCATTTTATATTCTTGATAGAGTGGGGGAGGTAGCTTATAGACTTGCGTTGCCTCCAGGGTTATCCTCCGTTCATCCGGTATTTCACGTATCTATGTTCTGGAAATATCATGGTGACCCGTCCCACGTGTTAGATTTCAACCCTGTCTAATTGGAAAAATATTTGACTTATGAGGAAGAGCCGGTAGCCATTCTAGACCGGCAGATTCATCAGTTGAGATCAAAAAGTTACCCTTCAGTTCGAGTGCAGTGGAGGGGTCAGCCTGTTGAGGCAGCTACTTGGGAGTCTGAGTCGGACATGTAGAGTAGATATCCCCACTTGTTTTCCAATTCAGGTAATTTTCTATGTCCGTTTGAGGACAAACGTTTGTTTTAGAGGTGGAGATTGTGATGACCCAAGGGGTCATTGTATGAATTAAGACTCCGTTCTAGTCTTATTAACTATAAAAATACTAATTTTAATTACCTCGATTAGCGTGCACAGTTCGAGCGTGAAATCGGAAAGCTTTTATGTGAAAAATATGAGAAATAGTAAATTCTAGCGTTGAAGTTTGATTATAGTTGACTTTGGTCAGCATTTTGAGTAAACGGACCCGGATCTGTGTCCCGACGATCCCGGGATGTCTGCAGTAAAATATGGGAATTGGGCGTATGCCCGGAATTGAATTCCGAGGTCCCAAGCCTTAGAAATTAATTTTTGAAAGAAATTATTTTGCTGAATTATTAATGAAATAAATAAAAGAATTAACGCTTGAAACCATTGGTATAGGGCCCGTGTTTTGGTTCCTGAGCCCGGTACATGTTTGTTATAGTATTTTAACGCTATCTGTGAAATGTGGTGAGAAATGGAGTTTATTTGATGTGATTCAGACGTCCAGTTGAGAAATAGTGAACTTTAAGTGTTCTTGAGAAAAATGATGAGTTTTGAGGTTTAATTCATAGTTTTACATGTTATTTTCGGGATTTGATCATACGAGCAAGCCCGTATGATGCTTTTAGACTTGCATGCATGTTTGTTTAGAGCCCCGAGGGCTCGGGTGAGTTTCAGATAGGCCACGAGATGTTTTACACTTAGAAAACAATTTGCTGGTTTTTGTTGTTTCTGGTGCCCAGTCCTTTTCTTCTTCTTGTTCGTATTACCCCAGTCGCGAACGCGTAGAGTAAAAATGTTTGGGGCCCTTTTTGTTCAATGCGAACGCGGGACACCCTGATGCGAACGCGATGGGCTGGGAGGAGACCCTCCGCGAACGCGATCTGGTCCATGCGAACGCATAGTGTAACGGGCCTGGGGGAGGGGAACCTGACTTTACTCTATGCGAACACGGCCTAGTTACCGCGAACGCGAAGGCCAACATGCCTGACTCTATGAGAACGCTGGCAGACCATGCAAACGCGATGAAGGCCTACCCAGCTATATTAAAACAGTGTTAAACCAGACAAAACTCTTTTTTTTCCTATTTTTCAAACTACCAAGCCCTAGAGACGATTTTATTCGCGAAAGTTCATCCCCAAAGTGTAGTTAATCAATTCTAAACTCTACTCTTCCAATTACCCAATGTTTTTCATCACTTCTAAATCAAAAATCAAGAATTTTCATGGTAAAAATGGAGGGTTTGGGTAGAATTAGAGAATTGTGTAAAAATGGGATTTTGACCTCAAATTGAGATTGGATTTCGAAACTAATTGCATATTTGGGCTCGGGGGTGAATGGGTAAACGTAATTTGGTCCGAACCCCGAGTTTGGACCAAGCAGGCCCGGGGTCGTGTTTTAACGTTTTTTGAGAGAACTTAGGAAAACAATAATTTTTCAGTAAAGTTGGTTCTTTTAAAATTAATTAATGATATTACACTAATAATGATTAGATTCGAGTGTGTTGGAGGTGAATTCGAAAGGAAAAGCGGTAATTGAGCAGTGAGTGGCCTGCAGAATTGAGGTAAGTGTTGTGTCTAACCTTAGCTTGAGGGAATAGGTATTTTATGACTACTTTTTACCTGTTTGTTTGTTAAATCCAATGTATAGGTGAGGTAACGAGTACCTATATGTTGTGTTCAGGTCATAACATGCAAGTAAATGCTATTTCTTGTTATTCTGGTTGTCTTAAAGCCCATCATCTGTGATTATTGTTGTTAGTGAAATGTTCAGAACATTGAGTTGAGATTGAAATGACAAATGATGATAGTAACCATGATGAAATATTGATTTCTTGTGAAATTCCTTTGAGAACATTGAGATGAGATTGAAATATTAAATGGTGATAGAAATGATGATGAAATGCTGTTTCTCGTGAAATCCCCTTTTATGTTGTTGATGATTTGATGAGATTGTAACAAAAAGTGTAAAGCACGAAGGGTGATGCCGTGCATGATTTATTTATAAGAGGAGGAAGAGAGTAAAGCAAGAAAGGTGCTGTCGTGCAATTCTTAATTGTAACTGGTGAGGATGAGAGTAAAAGCACGAAGGGTGATGCCGTGCATGATTTATTTATAAGAGGAGGAAGAGAGTAAAGCAAGAAAGGTGCTGTCGTGCAATTCTTAATTGTAACTGGTGAGGATGAGAGTAAAAGCACGAAGGGTGATGCCGTGTATTCTATTTATTATTTGCTGAGGCTAAGAGTAAAAACACGAAGGGTGATGCCCTGCAAGTTTACTTTCTATCTTTGATTGCTAAAATTATTGTTGATCACTATCTGTGTTTGTCTTATTGTTTCCTCATTCCTTATGTTGAAAATTCCCTATCGCATGCTCCCTTCCCATTAATTGCTGTTTACATACTTTAATTGCTATTATTTCCTGTTAGCATGATTTCAATGTCCAGGTTTTATGTGGTGTCTTTTCCTAGCCTCATCACTACTTCGCCGAGGTTAGGCTCGGCACTTACTCAGTGCATGGGGCCGGTTGTACTAATATTGCACTCTTTGTGCAGATCCAGGTACTGACCAAAGTTAGGAGATATCAGTAGCTACACATTTTGTTCGGAGACACGAGGTAGATCTGCTGGCGTCCGCAGACTCTTGGAGCCTTCTCCTATTCACTTAGATACTGTTGTATTTCATTCGAAACAGATACATTATTTCGTTCAGCCCATTTATCTGTAGTATTCTTTAGTAGTTCGTGAATTGTGACACAAGACCCTAGGGTAGTTTCATAGTTATATATTTAGTTCGTGGTTCAGTTTATTTATTTGCTTATCATTTTATTTTTGGAATGTTATTCATCGTAAATCATTAGATTTAATCTATTCTAAATTTGTTTTATTGCGTTTTAAGAAGTAACCAAAGGAACAATAGCTAATCGAATTCTAATATCGGCTTGCCTAGAAAGTATTGTGTTAAGCGCCATCACGATCCCGTGGTTTGGGAATTTGGGTCGTGACATACACAACTGCAAAAACAAAAATAAGAAGCTAAAAACAAAAAATAAGAGCTAAAATCAAAATAAGAAGTTAATATTTTTACTAACATACTACTACTAATTATCTAGAGAAATTCTCACACCCCACACTAAAAGAGTGCAATGTACCCAATGCATAAATGAAGCAAAACAATAACGAGGGTGGACAAGAAACTCCCTGAAAGGCCAAAGGTCGAAGAAATAGTGGCTCACGGGTACTCAGACTTCTTCCAGGCACGGTCTGTTGTGTGGGAACCCCACACTTAGTTCTCACCATCTAGCTCGCCTTTGCACTCTTCCGATGGCTTTTCTTCCTATGCTTATAATCCTACAAAACAAAAACACACAGTACAAAAATAATATAATAAAAATAAAAGAAAGCAATAAAGTTGGGTTGCCTCCCAAAAAGAGCCTAATTTAACGTCGCGAAACGACTTGAACCACTTTTTGCCTCCACCTCAAACTTATGAATTGAGCCCCTAATTTGGCTTCAAGCTTTCTGTTATAATTCCACGGCGGTGAGACAAACTTAAAATCGGGCCAAGCAACCAATATCGCATTTTACACTTCTTATCAGATGAGGTATGTAATTCTATCTCTCTGGCACGGCGAATTCAAGAATGTAGCCACGCCGTTCCTCATCCATTGGCTCCTCCAAAGGCTCAGATGAATCGATTTCCATGTCATCATCCAAAGACATGTTGAAAAATGTATGGAATGAGGACCAATGCGCCCTAACTCTAGAATTGTATTACTCTTTACATCCTCATATTTACATGTACTAGACTCTTCAAATATAACATTATCTACTTCCTCGCTTGGATCTAGTGTACTTTTCTCAACATGGGCATCATCAACAAACATATGCTCGAATGATTGACTCTCCACTTTTAGCTCCTCAATTTGGCGTATAAGCTCCTTTTCAACTTCACACATGTCATTGCTATTTTGTTGGGCGTTAGACGCAGCAACCGTTGCATTTAATTGAGCTTCAAAGTCATGAATAGTAGTGTCAAATTTATGGATTTCTTGTCCCATTTCAGCTCTTCCCTCTATACAGTCTCTCTTCCCATCAGTAATTTCTTCATGTTGAGCCTCATATATTTCTAACTTTTCATCCTGTTCTACCAGGCAAGTTTGACTCAAAATCTCCTTTTTTTAAATTTTTTCCACTCTTGCTAGTACTCGCTCTCTTCATTCAATTCTTCCATATTGGATTTCATTATTGTGATTTCTACCCTCATTCTTTTCATATCTTTTTTGAGTCCATCTTGTTGCTCCGCTACTTGCCTCAAAATAACCCTAATATATGCATTAGGTTCCATGTCCTGCACTTCATTGCCCCTATCAAACTCACAAACATTGTTAGCAAGATCATAATAAGGTCTCAGAGAAGGATGAAAATAATTTGGACAACCATCCCAATGGCCATATTGACCACCACACATATTATAAATATTCCACTCAAAGGATTGATATTGTGCACACAACTCGCTTCCGGGGACATTCTGACAATTGTTCTACCAGTGGGGTCCTCCATAATATGGACAAGGATCATCAAAATAAGAATAACAATCATTCCTATTACTTTCATTCCAAGATGCCATGCTAAAAGGAATAAAAAATACTAAGTAAACTTAAAAAAAATGAATATCTAAAAAAATAAATGTCTAATCTAGAAAAATAGTTAATTTCTAAGTCTCCTGCAACGGCGCCAAAAATTTATTGCGGCCAAACGCACACACAAGTATACACAGTCGTCAAGTAATAAAGTGACTAAAGGTCGGATGTCGAACCCACGAGGACTTGATATTAACTATTAACTAAATTAGACTATCCTAACTATCTAAATAAGAATTAAAACTAGAAGTATTTGATTCTAAACTAATTAAAATAAATAGAAAACAAATAATGAACTCCTAACAAAGGAGGAGTAGATTTTTATGTTATCAATGTGATGAAAACGATCTAGGGTTGTGGGCTATCTAACAATCCTATTGTATTCTTCGATTGAATTGGCTAACTAATTTATCTAGCTTACTGGTTGACAGGGTTAATATCGCTCATAAGAATCTGTCGAGTTCTTACTCGCTTATTAAACCCTAACGCCTATATGCCAATGGAATTAGAACTAACAAGCACGCATTTATAATTCCTGTAAATCAACCAAGCAAGGCAATTAGGTACATGTTTATCCTTATTGCGAATCTGTTCCCCGATGCCCAGGTTCAAGAACTTGCTCTACTCAATCCTATGTGCAATCTAGAATTCTCACTTTCGAGTTCAATTCTAGATTCATAAATAGTGATCAATTGGTGATCAAACAATCAAATAATTAAGTGCAGGATTGAATAAATAAACCAATATGATAAATCAAGAAAGCAAAATCAATACCCTAATAACAATAGTCCGGAAAGAACCACAACCCTAGAACGTGAAGTTTAGCTTCACATAGACATGGTAGAAAAATAACAAATCATGCAAAGAATTATAAAAATTACTAAGTTTGGTGGAAGAAAATATGAAACCCGGCCTCCACAGTGGCTCTGTGCTCTCCACAAAAGTTCTCTCAAAAACGTCTTCCCTCTCCAAAATAGGTTTAGAACCCCTTTTATACGAGTTGGGACCGTGTAGGACCGAAATAACCTTGTCCCAAACAAAGTAGGAACCCCCCATCTAGCATCCAGGGCAGCGCCTCGTGCTGGCCCTGGCGCAGAATGTAGTAGTGTTTTGTGAATTCAACTCTTTTGTGTGGCCAACTTCCAACTTTCCTTATAAACATTTTTTTGCTTTCTTCTTTGTCCCCTTTAACCTCCAATCATCAACCAATCATTATGTCCCCTCTCTTGTTTTAATTGTTAGAATTCACATTTACTTTACTTCACTTCATGCCACGTCTACAAGCATCCTAAGTACTCCATTTTTATTCATTTCATGTGCTTCTCCAAATTGTCTCATCCATGTGGATTTTTTTCTATCCTCTTTCCGATTATAATTTCGTGCTCGTTTTCTTTTTGCATAATTTTGCTTTGAGTATTTCTATTTTTGCATCGCTTTATTCCTACACAGTTATACTATAATATTAAGAATTAAGTGATATAATTAATACTCAAAAGATGATTAAAAGTACTAGAATATGAGGAAACAAAGGTTAAATTGTATTTTTGACCGAACATAAAAAAGGCCAAAAATCATGGTAAGTTTAACGCATTATGTCCTTACCTTTTCTTATGAGAAAGTTATCTGACTTGTTTCCTTTTGTTGAATATAGGTCTACCTCAGGGCTCCGTTGTTGTCCCTAAGGAGGACATTTTGGCTGACCATGCTGATGCAACGAGGCTGCTGCAGGAAGCTTTTTCATAGGAAGGCATCTTCGGGCCTGCTTCTGGTGCAGGTGCTTCTTCCCGGAGTCCCCGCCTGAAAACAAGAAACCAAAACAAAGACGTTCCTCTGCGACTAGAGAGAAAAATAAGAGGGCTAAGAATGATGCCCCTGAGTCATCTTTGGAAGTCGTGGTGAAGAGCTCTCCGCCTGGGCCGGATATTTATACTGTTATGATTGACAATGACGGAGATGCTAGAAATGAGGGAGCTTCTCTACATAGAATACGACGACCCTCCTCAACTCAGCATACCGCTCAACCCAGTGAGTTAGTTACACCAGCCGAGGATGATGCCTCTGTGCTTTGGGGGGGGGGGTTTGAAATGGTGGAATATTCCAACTCCCGCTTTCGTGCCCAAGTCGCTGCGCTCGGTATTTTGGGGTTGAGTACCTGGTCCCTTCTGTCCTTGGTTAACGAGCAACCAACAACCAACACTTTATTTGTTGCAGTTGCTTCTCACCCTTCAACACCATCAACTTCATCTCTATATGCACCAACACCAGCAACTGCTACATTATTTCCACCTTCATCAACTCTTCCACCAGCAACTGCTACATCATCTCCACAGGCCACATCTGCCCGAGAAGTGGGTGTCCTTCTCCCCTAGTCCTAGTTCATGGGAATTTGGGGCAAAACTATGCTCCCCCCTCAGAACATCCGCAAAAGAGGAGGATCGTTAATCTCCAGGTCTCCACCAGATGCAATTTGCTATCACGACCGGTGTAACTTGCTAACTATATGAAGCCTCTGGCTTCAGAGAAAGATTGGGAAAAGATATAGGCTCTCTCGGGAGAGTTCTTGTTAAGAAATGTTATGCACAATGCCACAATGGTATATTCTTTACTTCCTTTATTATTTCTTATGGTTTTGCTTGAAAATATCCTGAGTTTGTATTTCTTGTTTTCTAGGCCAACTTTTCTTCTTTCGAGGGCCTCCAAAGGTTGATTGGGGAAAAGGAAGAACTTACCTCTGCATGGGATCAACTTTTGGCCGAGTGGGAGCAAACTGCTGCTCGCCTCTAAGAATTGGAAGCCAAAGCTGCTGAGGTCGTTGTATTGGAGACTCATTTGCAGCAAAGTGAGAAAGAAGTGGTAACCCTTAGCCAAGAGATTGGCCCGCTGAGGGTTTAATTTTGGCAAAGCCAGTGCCAAATGGGCTGAAGTCCATAATGTCGTTCTTGGTGTAACCGACCGCGAGGCTGCCTCTGCTGAAAGATTGACCAACTTAGACGCAGTCTTGAACTCCAAAACTGAAGAGCTTGCTGCTGTGGGGGTGAAACATGCCTAGTTGGAGGACAAGTATAGGAAAACTATCGATCATAATAGGCTCTTTAGCTCAACTGTCTATCCCTTGATGTTAGCATCAGATTCCTTAGATCCCCCCGGTAGAACCTTTTTCTGAGGTAACCCAACTCAAAGAAGAACTTAAGCGTCGAGCGACTTCCCTCATTGTTGAGAAAAGTTATGTTATGTACAACATGAGGAGGAAAACCTTTGAAGACGCTAATGCATGTATCATTAACTTTGATGCCGAAATCTCTAAGGCCCGTGAGCTTGAGTTAGCTGCTAAAAGTGGTCTATCGGCAGAGCCTGATACTTCCGGTTCCGATTTGGAAACTTTAGGAACTGAGAGGAAACATATTGAAGATGTTGAAGCCCAGACTGATGAGAGCCAAAATGTTGAGCCATCGGCAGATCCACCCGCTTCCCTTGGGGGCGTGGACACTTCTCTTCCTCCCGGCTCCGGAGATGCAACAGTTTAGCTTTTCTTTTCTTTTTCCAACTTTTGTATCTGTGCCGTTTTGGCACGTTTTTGTAAATAAAGACATTATTTTTCTCAAGTATTGTTTGAGTCTTTCTTTTGTTTGAACATTTACACAAGTTTTAATCTTTGTATTCTCTTTTCCTTTTTGCTTAAATTTTTTGTGCAAGCTTTACTGTTTACATCTTATTATATAAAGCCTTAGGTGTATTTTCCCCTGAAAGCATTTGGATTTTGGGCACCAATCCTTCTGAAATCAACCCTTTATCATGAGGGTTTTTATAAGAGATGTCCCTCTTATGTTTACGGTGTTGTTGAAGAGGACGTCTCTTATTCATTACAACACTAGCATTTGAAGTACTTGTTTAAATTTCAAATGATAAATTCAATTCATCGATCAGAAAAGAAACAAGATGGAAAATAAAAGGACTTTATTTATTCCTTTCATTTTCAAAATATACATAAGCATTCGTTATACTAAAAAGAATTGCCAATTCTTGTGGCTAATACGTACAACTTGTTTCCACGGGGCCGGCCCGCAGTCCTCTGTCCTAATGACATAACTATGTTCCTGGATTTTGTGCTCTGGTCGACATGGCATTCAGTATTGTTGTATTCTCATATCACCCCCTCCCTAATTGTTCAAATGCAAAAAATAAGATTTGGAACACTGGAAATCTTGCACCTTCGAAGATCCCACTAATGAATTGCTAGAAAATATTCTGCGCGATAACAAACTTAGCTTCCCCTTAGTAATTTATGCTATCAAGCAAAAGACTATATAACAATCCTTATTGGTTTGCACTTGTGAACGATTGGGTAACAATTGCTTGATAGCAAACTCATTTTTCCAGTGGGAATTTTTCTATCGAGCCAAAGAATATCTAACCACCCCGAAGTGGTTCATCGCTTGTGTGCCTTGCTATTAAAAGTCTTATTTTTCTTCGTAGTATGTTTTTCGTTGTTTCCTCGTTAAAAACCCTTCCAGAAAACCCAATTGGGATGAAAACTAGACGAAGGGATAAAGAGTGCAACACATAGTTTTAGTACATGCGATGTTTGTCAGCAATAATATCTCTTGAGGTGTGCCACATTTCAGTTTCTTGGAAACTTTTCTCCGTTCTGATTCTCTAACTCGTATGAACCTTTCTCTATGGCAGTTGAAATCTGGTAGCAGCCTTCTAGGTTGGACCTAACTTCCCTGCGTTGAGTTCCCGAGTGTTTTGAGTTGCTTTCCTTTGAAACAAATCTCCCACTTTAAAACAGTGAAGGTTGTCTCTTCGATTGTAATATCTTTCCATTCTCTGCTTTTGTGCCGCCATCCTTATATGTTCCAAGTCCCTATGTTCATCGAGTAACTCCAAGTTGACCAACATTGCTTCGTTACTCATCTCTTCGCTTGCCTGGAAACATCTCAAGGTAGGATCTCCTACTTCCACCGGAATTAAGGCTTCTGCTCCGTACACAAGGTAAAAAGGAGTTTCCCCCGTGCTCGATTTGGCATCATTCGGTATGCCTATTAAACTCCAGGTAGTTCCTCGGGCTATTTAACTTTAGCTGTTTCCAACCTTTTTTTGAGATTTTGTATAATCACTTTGTTCGTTGACTTCCCTTGACCATTTGCGCTCGGATGATAGGGTGAAGATGTGATTCTCTTTATTTTCAAATCTTCAAGGAACATAGTGATATTTATGTTGATAATTGTGGCTTATATCGCATGCCACCTCTTTTGGTATTCCGAACCTACATATTATTATTTCCCACAAGAAATCCACCACTTAGCTTTCACCGATCTTATGATAAAGAACTAATTCAACCCACTTAGAAAAATAATCAGTTAAAATCAAAACAAACCTTACCTTACCAGGGGCCTGCGGCAGCGGTCCGATGGTGTCCATTTCGCACTTCATAAATGTCCACGGAGACAGAACTGCGTGTAGTGGTTCTACTGGTGGATGTACCAGCGGTTCATAGCGCTGACACTTATCGCATTTTTGCACAAAAGCTTTGGCATATTTTTCCATTTGGGGCCAATAATATCCTGCCCTTACCAGTTTTAGCACTAAAGTATCTGCGCCTGAATGGTTTTCGCATATGCCATCGTGGATTCTCGCATAACATAATTAGCTTCGGACGCTCCCAAACAACGAGCCACGGGGCTACAATTTGGAATTTTCGGGCAACTTCCCATGCTCGATATAATCGATGATCTCATTACTGCCGTCCCAGACCAAATTAGTCGTATTTACCTCATAGTAGCTATCCGCATCCAGGACCGAGTGCATTAGTTGTACTATCATTCCGAAATTCGATCACTGCATTTTTGTTGATGAGCTAAGGTTATCCAGTGCATCTTCTTCTACATTTTCTTCCCTCCAGATATGTGTAATCGACCACTCCCGAAATCGAGCCAACAGAGCCTAGACCTTCACTACATATTATCGCATGCGCTCCTCTTTGGTTTTGAAGATCTCGTAGACCTAATTTACCACAAGCCAGGAGTCACAATTGATTTCTATGACCTTGGAATCTAGTCCCAGGGCCAAATCGAGTGCTGCGATCAAAGCCTCATACTCTGCTTCATTGTTAGTTAAAGAGACCGTTCTGATGGCTTGCCTTCGGGTTTCTCCCGAAGGCGTGGTTTATACTATGCCAAGCCCGAGCCCTTTTACGTTGGAGGCTCCATCCGTAAATAAGGTCCAAACTCCCGATGTCTATTCTAACACCATTATTACCTCTTTGGTTGCTAGAGGCCACAATCCCAGACTGAAATCGGCCAAAACTTCTGACTTAATTGCAGTCCTCGATTTATATTCTATATCGAACTCACTCATTTTGACGGATCATTTGGTAATTCTTCTCAAGAGTTCAGGTTTGTGGAGGATGTTCCGTAGGGGAAAGTGGTCACCACAACTATCGGGTGACATTGAAAGTAAGGCCTCAGCTTCCGAGCGGTGACTATGAGAGCTAAGGCCAGTTTTTCCAAATGCAAGTAGCGATTTTTCTGCTCCCGTTAAAATTTTACAAACGTAATAAATGGGAGATTGAATGCCTTCATAGTTACGGGCTAAAATTTCACTTATCACTACTTCCGCGACTGTAAGGTAGAGCAATAGTGTTTCACCTTCCTTCAATTTTGAGAGTAACAAAGGGCTTGATAAGTACCTTTTCAAATCTCTCAATGCTTGCTGGCATTTCGGGGTCTATTCGAAATTGTTTTTTTCTTCTTAGCAGCGTGAAGAAAAAGTGGCATTTTTCTATAACCGGGAAATAAACCTGCTCAAGGTGGACAATCTCCCTGTGAGCCTTTGAAATTCTTTCACACTTGAAAGCTGGTCCAGGATGTCCTCGGTGGCTTTGATCTTATCGAAATTTACTTGAATACCTCTTTGTGATACCAGGAATCCTAAGAATTTGAGGTGACCCCCAACACGCACTTCTTGGGTTTAAGCTTATGTTATGCTTCCTTAGGATGTCAAAAGTTTCATGCAAATGCTTAAGATGATCACCTGCGTTCAAAGACATAACGAGCATATCATCTATATAAACTTCCATAGTTTTTCCTATCTGTTTTTCAAACATCTTATTTACGAGCCTCTGGTAAGTGGCTTTGGTGTTCTTCAGCCCGAAGGGCATCACATTATAGCAATATATGCCGAAATTCGTTATGAACAAAGTTTTTTCCTGATCCTCCGGATTCATCTTAATTTGACTGTACCCGGAATAAGCATCGAGGAAACGTATTAACTCGTGCCCGATCATCGCATAAATCATTTGATCGATGTTTGGCAGCAGGAATGAGTCTTTTGGTCATGCGAAATATATTTTTCTTCCTAGGAACTACTATTACATTAGCTAACTAGACTAGATTTTACCTCTCAGATCGAACCGATATCAAGTAGGCGAGTTACCTCTTCTTTGACAAATTTATTCTCGGCCTCTGCAATAGGGCGTTTCTTTTTTCTTATCGGAGGGATGTTGGGATCCAAATTAGCTTGTGTTCGGCCACCTCCATTAGGATAATTGTCATCTCCGCATGCGACCACGCAAAATAGTCGGCATTATATTTAAGAAATTCAATAAAGCCAGACTTGAGCTCGGGGTGCAGTCCTATCCCCAAGTGGAATTTTCTTTTTAATAAGTTTTCAAATAATGCAACTTGCTAGAGCTATTCTGTTGTGGATTTTGTTAAATCCGTCTCTTCTGGTACCTGGAAATACCTCGGCACCTGATAAGATCCGACGCTTCTTTCCCTTGGCTAACTTCATTCAATTTGGGAGCGGACGCTGGTTCTTGTAGTTGCTACGCTGCGTGCTCCTTCCCTTTGCTACTGGAGATCGAAATCGCATTCATCTTCCTTGCCGCTGGTTGGTCACCCTTTATCTGTTTAATTCCTTCTACCGTTAGGAATTTCAGCAGTTGATGATACGTCGACGGTATAACTCTCATCTCGTGCAACCATGGTCTTCCCAGAATAATATTATATTCCATATCAACACCTACCACTTACAAAAGTGTTGTCTTCATCACTTCTTCAGCGTTTGTGGGCAACAAGATCTCTCTTCGGGTTGTCACGCTTGCAAGGTTGAATTCGGCGTGGAGTTTTGTGGCCGGAATGATGCTTCTGGTGAGTTTGTATTGCTTCAATACCCTCCATTGTATGATAATGACCGAACTTCCTGGATCCTTTAGAACACGTTTGATTTTAAAGTCTAGTACATTTAAAGAAATTACCAATGCATCACTGTGCGGTAGCAGCAATCCGTCTGCGTCCTCCTCCCTGAAAGTGATGTCGTCTTCAGCAACTTTCCGAAGTCTCTTGCTATGAGTTATTGGTACCTTCGTGTTTTTTGCTGCCGAGAAGGTGTGAACAACTAATTTTTGACCACACCTAAATTCTACACTATTTTAGTGTAAATATGTATTTTATGTCTGATCTTTATATTTTAAACCTTTATCTCACTTTTATAACTCCCCTTCTACTGTTATAGCTTCAACTTCTTTCTAATAGCTTTTATAAAAATTACCCTCACTTTAGTAGAGTTTATAAAAAAAAAACTACAAAACTATTCACACTTTTAGAATACAAATTTTAAAAATGAAAAATTAACAAAAAAATATATATGATTTCTTTTAACTAGAATTTTAATAAGTAAGTTATGGAATTTTTATTAGTATCATTTAAAGTACATGTAAATATATATATATTCTCGGTGCCAAAGTAGTTAATCAATATTCTTATTTCATAATATGATTTATCTTTAAAAAAAAAAAAACCAAAATGAAGTAAACTTGCGTCAAAATTGAAAAGTTTGCTATCAAACTTTATCAAAATGTCTGATTCTTACCCAAAAGAGGAAAACACCCACAATTCCCACCTTTTCTTAACTCCTCACGTCCCAACCCATGTCCCTAATTCCCTTACTCACACACACAGACACGATCCCATGTCTCTAATCTCTCATAATTACATGATCTCCCACCACTTCACAAAGGACTAGTTTTTGAGCATTATATAATTGAGGACACAACTCACAGAAAAAAAAAAAAAAAAAAAAACCCAACCGCATCCTACAAACAAAAAAACAGAAATGAGAAAAGATTGAGAGAGGTTAGGGATAAAACAAAAAAAAAAGTGTATTTTAAATTTTCCAGTTCTACTTTTCTTGAATTTCAGAAGCTAAAAAATACACATAAATATAGTATGTATTTTGGTTTTTTCATCTTTTAATTTGGGATTTTGGTTTGTAAATGGAGTTCGTTTGAGGCGTTTGGAGTTGACGAGTCCGAGGTGCCGATCGAGGTTCGTTCGTGGCTCTTAGTTCTTGTTACTGCTTTGTCTCTTTTCGAACTTCCGTTGCTGCAATTGCGTATATCATTCTTCAAACAACAAATCAATTAAGAAATCATTTGCAAGGTCCATATCTTTTCTCCTTGCTCTTACCATGTCTTTGGTGTTGATTATTATGTGATAGAATCATGTTTAAGGGGATTTGAATTCATTACACGCCGGATTACGGATTGATTTGATTTTCTGATCATTGATTTGGTATTGACTTCTTGGAATTTTCCACATGAATAGGTAGCCTATTTGGTTAATCTTCTTGTTTAAATTCATTGTTTGAAGCCGACCTAATTTGTTTGTTGATAAATAATTGTTTGTGCCTCTTGAATATGGTTTGAATTTGTTGGTTTAATTCCATGTTTTATAATTATGATTGGCAAGTTATGTTTTTACTATTTTACCTACAATGAGGTTTTCTTTGCTGGTTAAAAGCATAATTCTTTATTCATTTAGCTAAGTCTCAAATGGGGTCATACGAGAATTCCTTCACGTATTCATTAGAATCCAAGCCTTGAAACATAAATCCAGATTTTTAATGAGTATTTTCCTTCCGTTCTTGGCGTTTGCTTCTTCTAGCTTTGTGCAAATTTTGAAGCACTCTAGTGTTCTATCCTTTTGTAAATGGTTTTAACATGTTGAAACACTCTGTTAAAGGAAAATGTGTTTTCATAAGAGTAAGAGGAAAGATGGCCCAATTTCTCTTCTTTCTTTTTTATTTCAGTTTTTTTTTTCTAGGGGTCTAAAAGTCTAAAAGGTGGGCGAGAAGGAAGCCGAACCTCTAATCGATCTTAAGGTTTCGACGTCATATGGTTTGGAGCTTAAAATCGCAATCTCAGTGACGTTGATATGTTGATATTCATTTCCAGTTGTGAATCTTTCTTGTAGAGTAGTTTTAAAAATGGAAATTCTGTAGTTAACCTCGCCAAGGTTGTGATGATTTTCCTCGCTTTGTGTTAGCGGGTCATTATGAGAAAATTTTCAATTGGGCATTGCCCGTTCCTTGTTTGCATTCAGATATTGTATTTACGTTTTAAGTATGGCTTTTATTTGCGCCTTTCTTTATTTTGTGTTTTTGTCTGTCCTGAATGCCATGTATCACGTTGTGTGTATTTCTTTTATCGATAAATATGGGTTATGGGGTTGGGTCTAAAAAGTCAAGAGAATTCGAGCATGGTTTAGAATTTTCCTTTTATTTAGTTCCCTTCTATTTATTTATTTTGTTATAGTGTCCCCTAGGAGCTTGCTAGGCCGTTAACGCTCGGATAGACAAACTTTAAAATGCTTTAGGTGCGTGCTAATATATTATCATGGTTATGTACACGTTCGTGTGACATAATTATGATTTTTCACAAATAAATCAAAGTACGTGTTCACGCGAATTTGGTAAAACAATCTTAATAATTATTAAAGCGTGATTAATTGTGTACACGTACGCGTGACATTTTTATTGACGTGCCAAACAAGAAGAGTACACGTATGCTTGATTATTTTTCAAGATAATTCCATAATGCATAATCAAGTAATTAAAAGTGGTAAGAGGTGAAATACACATAGGTTCTAAAAGTACGTAATTAAACAAACTAACTAAGCCAGGTATGATTAGAAGTGACCGTGCTAAAACTATGGAATTATGGGATGCCTAACACCTTCTCCCGGGTTAACAGAATTTCTTACCCAGTCTTTTAGTTTTTGCGGACTTTAAATTAGAGTCAAATTTTCTCGATTTGGGATTTAAAATAAACCAGTGACTTGGGACACCATAAATCATCCCAAGTGGCGACTCTGAATCTAATAAATAATCCATTTCGATTAATATCACTTAAATTAGAAAAGCCCCCTATCCCTTCGGGAAGAAGGAGGTGTGACAGCTCTGGCGACTCTGCTGGGGAATAATTAATAAGAATTCAAGCTTTGTATATTGATTATTGTTTGGATTTTATCATGTTTTGGATATTATTGTGTTTGAGAGCCATTTGTGCTATTCGTCGCTTATTTACCGCTTTAACATTTTGAACTGTGATATAAATTGTATCATCTCTTGCACCAGTCTGAGTCCTCTGATAGGTAGTTATGTTGTGTTTGCCTACCAGCATCACAAAATTTCTGTCTTGAGATAAATCGAGTTAGCCTACCATCTTCTGGTGAAGGATTTAGTCACACATGTTTAGGCGGGAGAGCCGTTAGCTAGCCAGTGATGTTCTACTACTGGTGAAGCTTAACGCTCCTCGGGTTGTCCGCCCGGGTTAGCTAGGTCTAGATATCATCTCCTTTTGGATTTGAAAACTTAGAAGAACAAGCCACAAATAATGAATATCCCTAATAGGCTATGCTTTATTTGTGTCATGTGCATTGGACATAGCGATACTCGGCACAGGGGCTGGGCCCGTCTAAGACAGGTACCAATTTTTCAGATCAACATGTTCACTTTTCTATGCTAAATTAACATTATTTGGTAGGCTTAACTAAAATGTTGACCGGCTTTAGGATAGATTGATTGAACAGGGAAGAGGGAAAGAGAAAATTTCCTCAAAAGTTTCATAAAAAAACCATTTTTAATGAAGTTTTGAAGGGTTCTAATGTGTAAAATTACAATTTTCAAAACGGTTTTTTCTTTTTATTATTTATTTAAACCGAACTACGCGGGTCTGATTCTCACTGGATGTGAGATACGTAGGCAACCTTCATGGGGTCCGGCCCCCAATTTCAAAAATCCAAAAATATTTTTTTATAATTTCTCCTCAAAATCCAAAAATATTTTCGTTTTTCTTCAGAAATTTTGTCTTTCAAAAATTAAAAAGAAAATTCAAAAAAAAAAAGTTCTTTCTTTTATTAGAAGTCTTTCTTTCGAAAATTCCCAAAAACAAAATAACAAATTTTTTTTATTAGAAATCCAAAAAAATAAAAAATAAAAATTTTCTTGCTACGAGCTTTCATGGTCTGAATTGTATAAGAATAAGAGTTAATTCATTTGCTTCATTCATGATCTCCCTGAACTACGTAATGGTCTGATTCATGCGGCGTCATAATATGTAGGCAATCCTTATCGGATGCGATCATAGCCATAATTAATCTAAAAAGAATTGAGAAAAAAAAGAGAGAAAAAAAAAGAAAAGAAGAGGAAACAAAAAAACGTTAAATTCATGAGGAAATAAATCAATAAGCCGGGATGAAGCATGAAACCTTCCAAGATAATTTAGAAATGAAAATGGCATTAGGTGCATGACATTCAATGTGTGATTAATATTTGCAAAACATCTAACTCTAACACATTTGTTGTTTGTCATCTTTAAAGATAAAGTTAAACAGAGGTGGTTGGTTTGTGGTTTAAACTGGAGACTCACCCTTACAACACGAGATCAAAAGGAAAAAGAAGAATGGCAAACAACAGTGAAAATGAGTCAGATAATGATGATGTCCATGGACAATTGGTCGAACAAGGTACGAGACTGGTTGAAGAAGTAAGAGTGTTGAAACAACAATTGGCAGAGATGTACCAAGCTTGGGTGATGGACAGGCACTGCCCCCACTACCCATAGGCCTTCAGATAATCTTCATAATGTGTCAGTTGCAAATCAAATGCCCATCTCAATAACAACTAACCCATTGTACCAACCTGGATTCAGTCCAAGCATTAACCTTCCCACTATCCCCAGCACCTACATTCCTCTTCCTCAAACTGCACCCCTCAGAAATGACCCACATACTGTACCCATTGTCCCTTCTTTCACCATTCCTCAACCGACTCTCGCTCAAAATCTCAACAATGATCCACAACTAAATGCTCATGATTCCCAACATTACTCTCCAAAACTGAATTTCAAGGTTCGTGATTCATACAAGCATACTCAGAACATGTTCCCAGTTGAGATCGAAAAGCCTGACAAGAATATGGAACGAGAGAAAATGACCAGAAAAATAAAGAGCCTGAAACAAAACCATGAGAAACATACAAGGTTTGGGAGGCCACAAGAGTGTTACGTTTAATGATCTATGCATGTTCCCCCATGTTCATTTATCACCCGGCTTCAAGACCCCCAAGTTTGACAAGTATGACGAGCATGGTGATCCCGTTGCCCATTTGAAGAGGTATTGTAATCAATTAAGGGGAGCAAGAGGCAAAGTGTCACGACCCAAATTCCCAACCCTCGTGATCGTGATGGCGCCTAACACCATACTTGCTAGGCAAGCCAATGTTAGAACTTAACTAACCTTTTCTTTTAAAAGTTTACTTAAACACAATAGAACAATTTAAAATAAAAAGGAAATCTAATACTTTCCGAAAAATGCAATCAAGAATAATATTCGATAAGATGAAACGAACCACGAGCTAACACTAACTACATAACCACCCAGGGTCTGGTTTCACAATTCACGAACTACTAAAGAATACTACAAATATTTGGCTGAAAGAATACATATGTCTGTTTTAAATGAAATAAAATAGTAAATAAATAATGAGGAGAATACTCCAGGAATCTGCGGACGCCAGCAGATCTACCTCGTGTCTCCGTGTGAATGATATCAGCTACTACTTTATCCTAGCTCTGGCCGGTACCTGGATCTGCACAAGAAGTATAGATGCAGTATCAGTACAACCGACCCCATGTACTGGTAAGTTCCAAGCCTAACCTCGACGAAGTAGTGACGAGGCTACGACGGGGGCATTTATAACATAACCTGGATACAATTTATAATAAATAAAGAAGGGAATAATAACCATTAAACAGTACTTGCAACAAATAAACAAAACAAATCGGTTAACTTTTCCAGATCTCAGCTCTAACCAATCCTCAAGAAAGTCTCCAAGTTTCAATTTAATATAATCGTAAGTGCAAAATGTGAAATGAGCAAAATAAAATAGTGAGTATTCCAGTCTTTATGTTTAAAATCAGTAAAATATGAATATCCTCCCTTATTGCTCCTTGTTGCGGTGCGGAACCCACTCCCATATGTCCACCCTTATTGCTCCTCCCTATAAATCCACCTTTATCACCCTTATTTCTCCTGTTACGACGTGCAACCCGATCCACCTGTCCTCCTCTATTACTCCTCGTTGCAGCGTGAAACCCGCTCCCAACAGACAATCACATCTCTTTATTTATACAAAGATATCACACTTTAGGCCAAAGCCTTTCACAATATTTATGTCTCAACAATTGTAAGCAGAAAGCTGTACTATTCATGAACTTCATCAATTAGCATTTCACAATGAAACCAACCGTTTGTATCGTAATACTCTGTCAACCATCTCAACCCTTTTTATGCCATAGTGATGCCAAGGGATCAACTAACACTTCCAAATACGTGAAACAATATTTAACAACAAGTTGACGAAAACAAGTGGACATGAAGGCACCAAAATCATGAAAACCATTAAGCCAGGAATCAAACAAATTGGGAACAGGGAAGGGATCATGTACAATAGATAGATTGGTGGTGCATAGATACTCGTCACCTCACCTATACACCACACACATGCAAATTTACATAACATTTAAGTTGGGGATTCCTATTACCTCAAGCCAAGGTTAAACCAAACACTTACCTCGATCTCACAAGCAATTCACTGCTCAAGCACAACTTTTCCATTAGAATTTGCCTCTAACCCGCTCCAATGTAATCACAATTGGTTCAATATCATTAATTATTGCTAAAGGCATTAACTTTATTGAGAAAAAAAATCATGATTTTCCTATCAAAAGACAAAAATCGACCCCAGGCCCGCTTGGTCTAAACTCGAGGTTCGTACCAAAACTCGTTTACCCATTCTCCCTCGAGCCCGGATATACATTTGGTTTTTGGAATCCGACCTCAATTCGAGGTCTAAATTCCCAAATTTCAAAATTACTAAGTTCTACCCAAAAACCCCAATTTTTACCATGAAAACTCTAGATTCTATGATGAAATCTTGTAAAAAGTTGTTAAGGATTGAAAGGAATTAGTTATAGATCACTTACCAATGATTTGGAGAAGTTTGAGTCTTTGGAAAATCGCCTATGGAGGTTTAGGGTTCGAGAGAGATGAAAAATGGGTGAAAATCCCATCTAAAATCTGACTTAACAAGCTGTAGTTACCGCAATTGCGATCTGCTGCCTTCGCATTTGCGACATATGGGTCCTTCACAAATTCTGGCCAAATGTTCGCATTTGCGAGGTTGGCCTTCCCAGTCCTTCTTCGCATTTGCGACAATATAGTCGCATTTCCCAGGTCGGCAGACTTCGCATTTGCAAAGCTTGATCTCGCATTTACGAGATCAGAGGCCTGTGCAAAACACCAGATGCACAACTGAGTTTCTTATGTTCTAATCACTCAGTGGCGTATCCAAAACTCACCCGAGCCCTCGGGGATCCAAACCAAACATGCACACAAGTCTTAAAATACCATACAAACTTGCTCGTGCGATCAAATCATCAAAATAACATCAAAAACTACGAATTTAACCTCAAACTCATGATTTTCCTCAAGAACACTTCATTTTCACAATTTCTCAACCGAACGTCCGAATCACGTCAAAAAAATTTCAATTCTCGCCAAATTTCACAAATAGGACTTGAATGCCATAAAAAACCTGTACCGGGATCCAGAACCAAAATATGGGCCCGATACCAATGATTTCACACATTAGTTCATTTCTTTATTTCCTTAATAATCCAACAAAAACACTTTTCTTCAAAAACTGATTTCTAAGGCTAGGGACCTCGGAATTCCATTTCGGGCATACGCCAAGTGCCATATTTTACTGCGAATCTCCCGGGATTGTCGAAATACAGATCCAGGCCCGTTTACTCAAAATGTTGACTAAAGTCAACTAAAATCAAATTTAACTCTCAAGATTTATTTTTTCATATATTTTCACATAAAAGCTTTCAGGTTTCGCGCCCGGAATGCCCATGCAAATCGAGGTAATTAAAAATTAATATTTTGAAGGCTAATGAGCCCGAAAGAGGGTTTTAATTCATAAGTTGACCCCTTTGGGTCATCACAATCTTCACCTCTAAAACAACCGTTCGTCCTCGAACGACCATAGAAAATTACCTGAACTAGCAAACAAGTGGGGATATCTACTATGTATGTCCGACTCGGACTCCCAAGTAGTTGCCTCAACAGGTGACCTCTCCATTGCACTCGAAATTAAGGGGAACCCTTTGAGTTCAACTGATAAACCTGCCGTCTAAAATGGCTACCGGCTCCTCCTCATAGGTCAAATCTTTGTCCAATTGGACAGAGCTGAAATCTAACACGTGGGATGAGTCACCATGATATTTCCGGAGCATAGACACATGGAATACCGAATGATTTGAGGATAACCCTGGAGGCAATTTAAGTCTATAAGCTACCTCCCCCACTCTATCGAGAATCTCAAATGGGCACGATATATCTAGGGCTCAACTTGCTCTTCTTCCCAAACCTCATAACACCCTTCATGGGCGAAACCCGATGTAATATCCTTTCTCCGACCATGAATGCTACATCAAGAACCTTACGGTCGTCATAACTCTTTTTCCTAGACTGAGCTGCACGAAGTCGATCCTGTATAACTTTGACCTTATATAAGGCCTCTTGACTAAGTCTGCATCCAATAACCGAGCCTCTCCCGGCTCAAACTATCCAACTGGCGATCTGCAACGTCTACCATATAATGCCTTATAGGGAGCCATCTGAATGCTCGAGCGATGTCTATTATTGTAGGCAAACTCCGCTAACGGCAAGAACTCATCCCAAGAACCTCCAAAATCAATAACACAGGCGTGAAGCATATTTTTCAAAATCTGAATAGTATGCTCGGACTGCCCGTCCGTCTGAGGATGAAACGTTATGCTCAACACAACTCGTATACCCAACTCACGCTGAACTGCCCTCCAAAAGTGCGAGGTAGACTGCGTACCTCAATCAAAAATGATAGACACGGGGACACCGTGAAGGCGAACAATCTCTCGAATATATAACTTTGCCAACCGCTCCGAGGTATAAGTATTTGCCACCAGAATGAAATGTGTTGATTTAGTCAGCCTATCCTCAATAACCCAAATGGCGTCAAACGTCCTCTGAGTCCGTGGGAGTCCAACAACGAAATCCATAGTGATACACTCCCATTTCCACTCAGGAATCTCTATGTGCTAAAGCAAACCACCGGGTCTCTGATGCTCATACTTCACCTGTTGATAATTCAAGCAATTAGCCACATAAGCAACAATATCCTTCTTCATCCTTCGCACCAATAATGCTGCCGCAAGTCCTGGTAAAGTTTGGCAGCACCTGGGTGAATATAATACTTAGAAATGTGAGTCTCTCAAGGATCAACTCACGAATCCCGTCAACATTAGGCACACACACTCGATCCTGCATCCTCAAAACGCCGTCATCTCCAAATGTAACTTTCTTGGCACCACCGTGCCGAACTGTGCCCCTAAGGACCATCAAGTGCGGGTCATCATCTTGCCGATCTTTGATACGCTCAAATAAAGAAGACCGAGCGACTGTACAAACTAAGACACATCGGGGATTTGAAATGTCTAACCTCACAAATTGATTAGCCAAAGTCTGAACATCTGTAGCTAATGGCCTCTCAGCAACTGGAATAAATGCAAGGCTGCCCATACTCAATGCATCGACCACCACATTGGCCTTCCTTGGATGATACAATATAGTGACGTCATAATCCTTCAATAACTCTAACCATCTCCTATGTCTCAAATATAGATCATTTTGCTTGAACAAGTACTGGAGACTACGATGATATGTATAAACCTCACACGGCACACCATAAAGATAGTGCCTCCATATTTTCAATGCGTGAACAATGGTTGCCAGCTCTAAGTCATGTAAAAGGTAATTATCCTCATCGACTTTCAACTGCCGAGACACATATGCAATTACCCTGCCCCCTGCACCAATACCGCTCCAAGACCAACACAAGAAGCATCACAATATACCATGAAAGATCATGAACCTGATGGTAACATCAACACCAGTGCTGAAGTCAAGGCTGTCTTGAGCTTCTGAAAGATCTCCTCACTCTCGTCCGACCATTTTAATGGGGCACTTTTCTGAGTCAATCTCGTCATCGGGGCTGGTATAGACGAGAATCCCTCTACAAACCGGCAGTAATAATCCGCCAAACCTAAGAAGCTCCTGATTTCCGTGGCCGAGGTGGGGTGGGTCTAGGCCAGTTCTTGACTGCTCTATCTTCTTAGGATCTACCTGAATACCCTCTGCTGATACGGTGTGACCCAAGAAAGCTACTGAATTCAACCAAAACTCGTACTTTGAAAATTTAGCATACAACTGACTGTCTCTCAAAGTCTGAAGCGCTATCCAGAGGTGCTTCTCATGCTCCTCCTCACTGCGGGAGTATATTAGAGTATCATCAATAAAAACGATTATGACGGAATCCAGGTAAGGCTTGAAAACCTGATTCATCAAGTCCATAAATGCTGATGGGGATTTAGTCAAGCCAAAAGACATCACCAGAAATTCATAGTGCCTATATCTCGTCCAAAAGGCTGTCTTAGGGACATCAGATGCTCTAATCTTCAACTGATGGTAGCCCGATCTCAGATCAATTTTCGGAAACACCCTGGTAGCCTGAAGCTGATCAAACAAATCATCAATCCTCGGCAATGAATACTTACTCTTGATAGTAACTTTATTCAGCTGCTGGTAATCTATACACATCCTCATAGATCCATATTTCTTCTTTACGAATAGAACTGTGCACCCCAGGGCGAGACACTACGTCTAATGAAACCCTTATCAAGCAAGTCTTGCAACTGATCTTTCAATTCTTTCAACTCTGGTGGGGCCATCCGGTATGGATGGATAGAAATGGGTTGAGTTCCCGGAGCCACATCAATGCAAAAATGAATATCCTTATTGGGTAGCATCCCCGGCAGGCCTGCCGGAAATACCTCGGGAAACTCACGAACAATAGGCACTGAATCTATCGAAGAAACCTCGGCATTAGAATCATTATGATCCAAATAAGCCAAACACCTCTTCTCAACCATGCGACGAGCCTTGGTATAAGAAATCACTCTGCTGGGCGAATGACCAGGAGTCCCTTTCTGCTCCAATCGAGGAAAGCTTGGCAAATCTAAAGTAACTGTCTTGGCATGACAATGCTAGATGGAATAATAACATGACAACCAATCCATGCCCAATATGACAACGAAATTGACCATGTCAAGAAACAAAAGGTCTACACTAGTTTCAATACCTTCAATAACGACCACACACGAACGATACACACGATTTACAACAATAACATCCCCCACCGACGTAGACACATAAATAGGGACACTCAAAGAATCGGGGGCACAACCAAATACGAGGCAAAATAAGATGACACATAAGAGTAAGTAGACCCCGAATCAAACAAAACTGAAGCATCTTTATTGCAAACTGAAATGGTACCTGTGATAATAGCATCAGAGGACTCCGCCTCAGGTCTGGCCGGAAATGCATACAATCAGCGCGGGGCCCCATCACCCTGAACCGTGTCTCTAGGAAGACCTTTGACAAGTGGACCTCCACCTCTAGCGGGCTGGCCTCCACCTCTAGCAGGCTGGCCTCCACCTCTTACATTCTGACTTCTACCTCTGACTACCTGAACCCTACCCCTGGCTGGGTGGGCAGGTGGTGGTGCAGCTGGTGCCGGAACTATAGCACGAGAATTCTGATCCTGAGGCTTATTACCCAAAAATCTCAGACAAGTTCTCTGAATATCCCCGTACTCACCACACTCATAGCACCCATCCTAATACTGAGGCTGACCCTAACGAGCTGGCTGACCACTATAATAACTATGAAGAGGAAGCGCTCTGATAGGGGCTGGCTGATCATAATAAGGAAAGTAGGAGCCACGACCACCTGAGGCACCATGTGACGTATGAAGTGCTGAATTAAATGGCCTGGACGAATGGCCTCTACCATGAGTATCCCCGCCTCCAGAAGAGGCACCACTAAATCTACCGGAATGGTGAGGTCTCTTGTCCAAACCCTAACCTCCCAGTCTAAGAACCATCTCAACTCTCCTGGCCACATTGGCCGCATCTTGAAAGGAAATCTCGCCCCCTGTCTCCTTATAAATCTGCAATCTGATTAGATGAGCAAGGACCTCAATAAATCTCCTGACCCTTTCTCTCTCCATAGGAAACAAAAGAATAACATGTCGAGCCAAATCCACAAATCGAGTCTCATACTGGGTGACGGTCATGCTGCCCTGCTGAAGACGCTCAAACTGGCGGCGACGCTCCTCTCTAGTAGTGATAGGAAGAAACTTCTCCCAAAACATATGTGAAAATTGATCCCAAGTCAAAGCAGGTGATCCGGTTGGTCTAGTCAGCAAATAATCCCTCCAGCATTTCTTAGCGGAACCAGTCATCTGAAAAGCGGCGAAGTGGACCCCATTGGTCTCCAAAATACCCATTTTTCGAAGAACCTCATGACAACTGTCAAGATATTCCTGAGGATCATCTAAAATAGCACCACTGATATGAACAGGGAAAATCTTGATGAACCTATCCAATCTCCCCAAAGCATCGGCGGACATAACTACCCTATCAATAAACGGTGCTGCAGTAACTGGCTGAACTTACCCAACTGGGTTGGCTGCTAGAGTCTGAATCTGGGGAGTATTCTGCTCAGGAGTGTGGGTAGCAGGAGTCTGGACCCCAACTCCAGCCTGAGATACGGCTGCTGCCACGGGTAGTGCGCCATTCTGGGCTACACTCTCCATAATGCCCACTAATCGGACCAAAGCATCCTGAAGCACCATGGTAGCAATAAACCCCTCAGAGACCTGAACTGGTCCCGCTACAACGATCTGAGCTGGAGCCCCCTCATCAATCTCTATCTGAGGCTCCAGATCTGGGCTGCTGGTTGAGCAATGGGTTGAGTCTTTCCCCTGCCTCGGTGTCACGACCCAAACCGATGGGCCGCGATGGGCACCCGGTACCTTACTCGACCGAGTACCAACGTAACGTATCTTTCTTATTACATCATCATATACACGTGACATACGAGCCTGATAGGCCAACATAATCATTTATAAACTCAAAACATAGGCCGACAAGGCCGTAAAATCTTTCACGTACACGACATATGTCTACAAGCCTATAAGAGTACATAAATGTCGTAAAGGTCGGGACAGAGTCCCGCAATACCAAACAATACACGTCTAAATCATACTAACCAACACAAGCAACTCCGAAGCAAATGGAGTGCACCAACATCTTCCGCTGAGCTGATAGCCTACTTGGAGGGCTCTCGACCTGTCTATCGGGACCTGCGCACATGAAACGCAGCGTCCCCAGGAAAAGGGACGTCAATACGAATAATTTACCGAGTATGTAAGGCACATAAATAAATACATAAGAGACATTGATGATATATAGAGTACATGACTCAACCTGTAAGTCTAAATAACTTTGTAAATCATAAATTACTTTTAGCGTCATGCATATGCGTATAAATGTCATGTCGTGCAAAGGTGAATGTTTCATAACATCATCAGCCTCTGAGGGCATCCCATTATATCATATCGTCCACTGTGGGCAAAATCATCATCGTATACCAGCTGATCAGGTGGTGGTGCGTATATAACAACATAACCTTTCCCATATCCCATATACATATACATACATATATATGCGTATATAACACCGTTATATATATATATATATATATATATATATATATATATACACATACATATGTACGCGTATATAACGCCGTTTGAATCATATTTCAGCCACTATGGGCAACATCATCATCATATACCAGCTGATCAGGTAGTGGCGCGTATATAATGCCGTAACCTTTTCCCATATCCCATATACATATATTTACATATATACACGTATATAACGCCATATGGTCATGGTTCAATGCACATATATGTAATGCATGAAAAGTACGTAATAATCTCAATATTCCTTCCGGATAAACTCTTCTAACTGCGTATTATTCTGAGACCCATGAACAGAAAATAATAATAATTCTCATGGGGAATCAAGAATATAGACACCCCTAATATTTCTATGAATAAAGTAATTTATAAAAACTGTGTATTTACTCGTTTCTTCAGTATAATTTGGACCATGCCAAAAGAAAGAAGGGATAGCCTTAACATACCTAGAGTAGGAAAAATTCGTATGATATTCTTGAGAAAAATTGCACCTTCCTTCCTTAGAATCGCAAAATCTCACTTACAACTCCGTCCATTGTAAATCACGTATGCAATCTCTCTTAAACGTAAACCTTGTTATATGCTAAAGAGAACGTAAATTCCTCAGATTGTTAAGATTGGTTATTGACTTTTGGTTAATTTGAATGTTCATCTTTTTCACCTTGCATCTATCAAAGCATGCATCTTTAGGATTTGCGTGCATATGAACTACCACACTTATTTACTGGAATTTTTCAACTCTACTACTTGCTGGAGGTAAATTTCCTCTTATGTTTTTTGGAATTTTTGATTATCTCTCCTATACTTGGTTGGTGTTTCATGCATCTTTATATGCTGAATTCTTGGTGGTGAAGTGATAAGTTATTTGACTTGATACCTTAGAAGACTAAATAATATTATAAAAAGGAATATATATCCTTAGAAGACTAAATAATATTATAAAGGGAATGTAATCCTTGTATGTGCTCTAATAATATGACACCTTTCTTCATATCCTATGAGTCACTTGGTGGCTTTATTAACCATTTCATGGGCTGCCACGTGGGGGCCTTTGTCCCATTTTATTAATTCTCCACAAATCTTTAATTACATGGTTAATCTCTCATTAAACTAATAATTAATCAATTACTCACATAATTAAGAATTATCTCAAATTACTTAGAATACTACTCCCTTTTAACACACCGTATACACCTTACTATCATGGTCATATGGTTCCTTGTATGGTACTAGTCCATAAATACCGGGTATTTTAGATTGGGTCATATTTTATCCCAAAATGTCAAACTTCGACGAAATTCATTTCCTTCGATTCGCTTACCCTTTCACCTTCACGAATTTAATTATCACTTATTTGAAATAGAGTAATACTTATAATCCCAGAATAATCTCATTCCCAAACATACGTCGATTAACTTATGACGAAACTTTAACGTACGAGAATACGGGGTATAATATCTCATTTATGAACTTTCATCAATTTACTTATGGCGTACTTTTACGTACGAAAACGTGGGGTGTAACACTCGGCCTCTGGCATGGCCTCGGCCTCTGCCCCTTGTAGGAGCTGCTGCTACAGGAGGACCTGATTGTTGGTCAGCGGAAGAAGAAGTATGTGTTCTCGCCATCTGCGGGAGAACAAAAGTGTTCAATCAGTATTTGAGATAACAAGAATCGCACGACAGAGTATAAAGAAAATGAGTTTGTTCCTAACTTTATAGCCTCTGAAAGATAAGTACAGATGTCTCGGTACTGATCCCTCAGACTCTATTAAGCTTGTTCGTGAATTGTGGACCTATGAAACATAGGGCTCTGACTCCAACTTGTCACGACTAAAATTCCCAACCCTCGGGATCGTGATGGCTCCTAACACCATACTTTCCAGGCAAGCCAATGTTAGAACTTAACTAACCTTTTCTTTTAAAAGTTTACTTAAACACAATAGAACAATTTAAAATAAAAAGGAAATCTAATACTTTCCAAAAAAATGCAACCAGGAATAATATTCGATAAGATGAAACGAACTGCGAGCTAACACTAACTATACAACCACCCAGGGTCTAGTGTCACAATTCATGAACTACTAAAGAATACTCCAAATATTTGGCTGAAAGAAAACATATATCTGTTTTAAAATAAATAAAACAGTAAATAACTAATAAGGAGAAGACTCCAGGAATCTGCGGATGCCAACAGATCTACCTTGTTCTCCATGTGAATGATATCAGCTACTACTTTCACCTAGCTTTGGCCAGTACTTGGATCTGCATAAGAAGTGAAGAGTGCAGTATCGATACAACTGACCCCATGTACTGGTAAGTGCCGAGCCTAAACTCGACGAAGTAGTGACGAGGCTATGGTGGGGCATTTATAACATAACCTGGATACAATGTATAATAAAGCAAGAAGGGAATAATAACCATTAAATAGTACTTGCAACAAATAAACAAAACAACTCGGTTAACTTCTCCAGATCTCATCTCTAACCAATACTCACCAAAATCTCAGAGTTTCAATTTAAAATAACCGTAAGTGCAGAATATGAAATGAACACAATAAAATAGCGAGTATTCCAGTCTTTATGTTTAAAATCAGTAAAGTATGAATATCCTCCCTTATTTCTCCTTGTTGCGGCGCGCAACCAGCTCCCACCTGTCTACCCTTATTGCTCCTCCCTATATTTATCACCTTTATTTCTCCTGTTGCGGCGTGTAACCCGATCCCACATGTCCTCCCTTATTACTCCTCGTTGCAGCGTGCAACCCGATCCCACCGGACAATCACATCTCTTTATTTATAAAAATATTTCACACTTTAGGCCAAAGCCTTTCACAATATTTATGTCTCAACAATTGTAAGCAGAAAGTTGTACTATTCATGAACTTCATCAATTATTATTTCACAATGAAACCAACCGTGTGTATCATAAAACAATGTCAACCAACTCAATGCTTTTTATACCACATTGATACCAAGGGATCAAATAACACTTCCAAATACATATAACAATAGTTAACAACAAGTTGACGAAAATAAGTGGACATGGAGGCATCAAAATCATGAAAACCATTCAGCCAGTAATCAAACAAATTGGGAATAGGGAAGGGATCATGTTCAACAGATAGATTGGTGGTGCATATATACTCATCACCTCACCTATACACCACACACATGCAAATTCACATAGCATTTAAGTTGGGGATTCCTATTCCCTCAAGCCAAGGTTAAACCAAACACTTACCTCGATCTCACACGCAATTCACTGCTAAAGCACAACTTTTCCTTTAGAATTTACCTCTAACCCGCTCGAATCTAATCACAATTGGTTCAATATCATTAATTATTGCTAAAGGTATTAACTTTAATGAAAAACATCATGGTTTTCCTATCAAAAGACAAAAATTGACCCCGGGCCCGCTTGGTCTAAACTCGAGGTTCAAACCAAAACCTGTTTACCCATTCTCCCCCGAGCCCGGATATACATTTGGTTTTTGGAATCTGACCTCAATTCGAGGTCTAAATTCCCAAATTTTGAATATCCTAAGTTCTACCCAATAATACCAATTTTTATCATGGAAACTCTAGATTTTGTGATGAAATCTTGTAAAAAGTTGTTAAGTATTGAAAGGAATTAGTTAGAGATCACTTACCAATGATTTGGAGAAGTTTAGGTCTTTGGAAAATCGCCTATGGAGGTTTAGGGTTCGAGAGAATTGAAAAATGGGTGAAAATCCCATCTAAAATGTGACTTAAGATGCTGCAGTTACCACAATTGCGGTCAGGGGTTCGCAATTGCGAACCCTTTGAAATCATACTGCCTTCGCATTTGCGACATCTGGGGCCTTCGCAAATTCTGGCCAAAGGTTCGCATTTGCGAGGTTGGCCTTCCCAGGCCGTCTTCGCATTTGCGAAAATATAGTCGCATTTCCCAGGCCGGCAGACTTCGCATTTGGGAAGCCTGATCTCGCATTTGCGAGATCAGAGGCTTGTGCAAAACACCAGATGCACAACTGAGTTTTCTTAATTTCAAATCACTCCGTGACCTATCCAAAACACACTCGAGCCCTCGGGGCTCCAATCGAACATGCACGCAAGTCTATAAAAATCATTCGAACTTGATCGTGCGATCAAATCATTAAAATAACATCAAAAATTACAAATTTAACCTCAAACTCATGATTTTCCAGAAGAACACTTCATTTTCATAATTTCTCAACCAAACGTCCGAATCACGTCAAATAAATTCTGATTCTCACCAAATTTCACAGATAGAACTTAAATGCCATAACAAACTTGTACCGGGTTCCAAAACCAAAATACGGGAACGATACCAACTATTTCACACATTAGTTCATTTCTTTATTTCCTTAATAATCCAGCAAAAATAATTTTATTCAAAAATTGATTTCTAAGGCTAAGGACCTCGGAGTTCCATTTCGGGCATATGCTCAAGTCTCATATTTTACTGCGGACCTCTCAGGATCGTCGCAATACAAATCCGGGTCCCTTTACTCAAAATGTTGACCAAAGTCAACTAAAATCAAATTTAACTCTCAAGGTTTATTATTTCATATATTTTCACATAAAAGCTTTCCGGTTTCGCGCCCGGACTGCGCAAGCAAATAGAGGTATTTAAAAATTAATCTTTTTAAGGCTAGTGAGCCTTAAATGGGGTTTTAATTCATAAGATGACTCCTTTGGGTCATCACACAAATAAGAATCATGCCTTATTTTAGGGATAGTTTGACAGGAATTGCTTCAGCGTGGTTCATAGATCAAGACATCTCTCGCTGGCACGTTTGGAGCGACATGGCTCAAGATTTTGTCCAACAGTTTCAGTACAATATTGATATAGTTCCTGAACGCTCCTCTCTCATCAAAGAAGAAACCAACAGAAAGCTTCAGAGAATATGCAATCAAGTGGAGAGAGCAGGATGCTAGGGTCAAACCACCAATGAAAGAGGCAGAAATGATTGACTATTTCTGCAAGCTCAGGATCCTGATTACCTCCATTACATGTTGGCCGCCATTGGTAAGCCTTTCTCTGAGGCGATTAAGATTGGTGAAATAGTTGAGAATGGCATGAAATCAGGCAAAATTGTGAATCAGGCAGCCCTTAAGGCGACCATGCAAGCAATTCAAAGAGGGTTAGGCAGTTTCGGAAATCGAAAATAGGAAGAGGAAGGATCCATGATATCATCTGGGTTCGGGGGAGTTCAAAGAGGAATAGTTCCTTCCTATGTACAATTCCAACAAGGACAATCCAATTCTCCTCAACATTACTATCCACCTAAGGATCCCGGTACTCAGTTCCCCCACAACAATACATAGTGTTTAATGCCCAGGCTTATGTTAGGCCTCCCAATCACCAACAATTAAGGGTACCGATTCCACAAGGCTCCCGTCAACTTCTCCCGAATTTTCAGGCATCATACAATCCTCGTCCCCGACAAGGATATGTGAGAAAAGAGGAGCCAAAGAAAGAGTTCACCTCAATTGCGGTTGATTGAACCTATCAATCCACGTTATGTGAAATCCAAATTAAAAAGGTTTTGACACAAATGCAAAATGTGAGTATCACTCTAACACCCAAGGTCATAGTACTGAAAATTTTTGGACGTTAAGGAAAGTCATTGAAGATTTGATTGAAGCAAAGGCAATTTTGGTGTTAAACAATGAGGATACTCCTAATATATAAACATTGATACTAACAGAATTCGATCTAGTAATGTCAGAATCAGAGCTTTTGATAGTTCAAGAAGAGACACTATTGGGAAAATCAAACTCACTATGACAATTGGCCCGGTTGATTTTAACATTGTGTTTCAAGTGCTGGATATGAAAACTTCCTATAATTTTCTTCTGGGAAGGCCGTGGATCCATATGTCCAGAGCTATACCATCCACCCTACATCAAATGGTCAAATTCGAGTATGACAGGCAAGAAATTATTGTTCATGGGGAGGACGACTCATCCTTCTATAAAGAATCGTCCATTCCATGTATCGAGGCCAAAGAAGAATGTGAATCCCTAATATATCAAGCATTTGAGGTGATTGAGGTGGACCATGTCAGCCACATCTATGATGGTAGCTTCACTGGTGTTGAGGAACGGCTATGAACCAGGAAAAGGATTAGGATTCTCTCTGTAGGGAATTGTGAACCCTATTGCTCCATTTTCGAATAAAGATACCTTTGGCTTGGGTTTTAAACCAACATCAGCTGAAATAGACAGAGCCAAGGCCCGCAAAAAGAATGGTTGGAATTTGTCCAAACCAATCCCTCATATTGCCTACTCTTTTGTCAAGCCACAATTTGAAGAAGTCCAAAATCCTTCTACTCAGAATGACATTGATGAAGTTTTCCAGCGTCTCAAGGAGATGCTCTATGAGATAAATATGATTAAAGTTGGCGAGGGCCCTAGCCGTGCAAGTGTTCAGCTGATTGGTCCAGATACCTNTTTGCCAGGGTCTTAAGGAGATGTTCTATGAGATCAATATGGTTCAAGTTGGTGAGGGCCCTAGCCGTGCAAGTGTTCAGCTGATTGGTCCAGATACCTCGCTCAACAACTAGGAAGAAACTCCTCTTCCCATCAGGAAGGAGTTTTGGTAGTCTGTTTTGTTGCTTTTCCTGTATTTGGATTATTTTAAGGGTTGTAATCCGGATATTTTAGTTTAATTGCTTTGCTTTGATGTTAACCCTTATATCCTTTCAAATTCAATGAAATGAAATTCTAGTTTCATAGTAAAATTCTGTCTTTTCTTTTCCCTAATTTTTGTAATTTCTTATCATTTTCAGTTTCGTTGATGCTGGCTTTAAAAAAATGACATGCACGCGGAATTCATGCCCAGATATTAAAAAGTCGTCTAATCTCGAAATAATGAATCAAAATGTCGAGTATGATGAATATGAGGCTCTTAAGGAAATAAAAAGGGAATTGGATCAATTTGATAATAAGCCTAAGCCTAATGTTAATGAAACTGAGGCAATTAACCTGGGAAGTCCTGAAGAAACCAGAGAAACAAAAATAAGCATTCATACTGAACAAAAGACTAGAGATGCCATAATTCAAGTTTTGTTCGAGTATAGAGATGTATTTGCTTGGTCATATGATTACATGCCCGGTTTGAGTGCCGATTTAGTAGTTCACAAGTGTCACGACCCCAAATCCTAAGCCGGCCGTGATGGTGCCTAAAATGGAACTAAGCTAGCCAACAATCATATACTGGCATAATATTTTCATAATTTCCAAAGCAGTTCCGATATATATCACAAAATTCTTTCGCTTAAGCAGTTCACAACAACAAAATGAATAAAATAGTTTATACACTACCCAATAACCTGGACTCAACCATCATGAGCATCAACGAGTAGTACAAAATAACCCTACTATCATAATACATCAAGACTCGGAACGAGGAACTAAATACTAAACAAGAAATGGGAAAAGAGATGTTGTGGATGCTTAATAGCTACCTCGAAGTCCCAACTCCGACTCCGCAAGGGGGGGGGGGGGAGGGAGAAAACTAGCGCTCGGTACCAGCACCTGTATCTGCACACAGGGATGCAGGGAGTAATGTGACTACGCCAACTCAGTAGTAATGAAAATAAATCAAGTCTAAGTAGTAATAAAAACATAGGATCAAATCATCAATTCACAATAAGCACAACCTTTCTTTCAAACAGTGTATACATTAAATCAACATGCTTTAGAAGCCGATTTCAGTTAAAATCCTTTAAAAAGTGTGATTTCCAACAATTTCAGAAAAATACCCCAAGAGTTTAGTGTAAAAATGAAATGGATCATAAATAGTCCCCCGGGCCAAAACATGTATCATAAATCGCCCCTCGGGCAAATCATCACTCAGAATCAGTCGCTCAACATACCTCACAATCAGTTAGTATCTGCCCCTCGGGCAACCTCACTATCACTCATGCCTCCCAATCACTCGTCACTCGGCTCTCGGTACTCAGCACTCACACTGAGTAGGTTCCTGCGCTCACTAGGGGTGTGTACAGACTCCGGAGGGGCTCCTACAACCCAAGCTCTCATATCAAGACACCTCGTGGCATATCATATCCTCACAAACAGTATCTCGACCTCAGTTAGTCAGAAACTCTCAAAAAGCCACTCGGGCTATCAGTAAAATGGAGTACTCGACCCAAAACATCATTTTATATCTCAGAAATAATGTAAATAAGGTTGAGTTTCGAAATCAGTTAAACATAGTATGAGTGAGTGTAGATCATAAGTCAACAATGTGAGGAAACAGAAGTAAAATCCCCCAAGGGGTCTAAACAATTCGGCACAAGGCCCAAAACATGTCTTACAACCCAAATATAACAATAGTCTTAAAAACACGATTTAACATATGCTTTAAAAGTAAATACACAACTCAATAGTTTCCACGGGAAGGACTAAGTCCAAATTCAAAAATCAGTGCACGCCACACTTTCGCCATCAGGCGAGTGCACCACTCCAAAAATAGTGAGAAAATACGAAGTCCGGGGTTTCATACCCTCAGGACAAGATTTATAGTCATTACTTACTTCAAACCGGCCCAAATACTAATCTGTGATGCTCTTGCCTCTCGAATCGGCTCGCGATTGCTCCGAATCTAACCAAAACCAGATTAATATCATCAATATATGCTAAAGGAACAAGGCCCACTCAAAAACTATCAAAATTTGGCAAATTACTGAAATTGGCCAAACCCGGCCCTCGGGCCCACGTCTCGGAATTCGGTAAAAATTGCATCACAAGAATCCTTATCCTTTCCCGATTCTATACATATAAAATGCATCAAAATACAACCACAATTGACCCCTAAATTCCTTAATTATAAACCTCAATTTCCCAAGCCCTAAACCCCCAATTTATGCCATTAAATTCCACTAATTCCAAGCCTAATCCGTCAAATATCAACATAGAATCGAGTTTTTAGTCCAAAAAACTTACCTCCACAGAAGACCCTCGAAATCCCTCTTCAATTTGCTACCAAAAGCCTCAGCCCGTATGCAAAATATGATGAAAGTGCCAAAAATTCGCGAAGGCTGGTATTTGTACTACCTGCCCAGTGGTTCTGCACCTGCGGCCACTTACCCGTACCTGCGGATCCGCACCTGCGGTACCAGGTGCGCACCTGCGGAAAACACTAGAAGGCCAGTCTCTGCACCTACGATCAAACTTCCGCATCTGCGGCTTCGCAGGTGCGGTAAAAACCTCGCACCTGCGGAACTCCTCCAACCCACAATAATCCGCACCTATGACGAGTTGTCCGCTTTAGCGGGCCCGCACCTGCGGTACCCTATCCGCAGGTGCGTTAACACCAACACCAGTAGCATCAGCTGCTATTTTCCAACTTAAAATCCCCTGATGGCTATCTGAAATCAATCCGAGCCCCTCGGGACCCCAACCAAAAACACAAACAATCCCCATAACCTTGTTTAAACTTAGTCGAGCCTTCGAAACACCCAAAACAACGCTAAAACGCCATGATCACATTGGATTCCAGCCTATGAACTTTGAGATTTCTAAATTTCACCAATGATACCGAAACCAACCAAAACACGTCTGAATGACCTGAACATTTGCACACACGTCCAAAATGACACTACGAATCTGCTCCAACTTTCGGAATTCCATTCTGACCTCGATAGCTAATTTTCCACTGCCGACCGGAAATCGCCAAAAATTCAACTTCGCCAATTCAAGCCTAATTCTACACCGTACATCAAAACCACATTCCGAACACACTCCTAAGTACCAAATCACCTAACGAAGCTATACGAACCATAAGATTCTGAGGTCGTTTACCAATAAATCAACTCCCAGTTGACTTTTCCAACTATTAAGCCAATCTAAGAGACTAAGTGTCTCAGTTCTCACCACGACCACCCCGAACCAGAACCAATCGACCCAACACATCATAACTAGGTTAACTAGCACATACAAAAGTGGAAATAGGGGAAACGGGGCTAATCTCACGGAACGCCCGGCCGGGTTGTTACATCCTCCCCCTCTTAAACAAATGTTCATCCTTGAACGGGTCTAAAAACATACCTAGAGTCTCAAATAAGTGAGAATATTTGCTCCGCATCTCCCGCTCGGTCTCCCAGGTGGAATACTCCACCGGCTATCCTCTATACTGAACCTTCACTGAAGCTATATCCTTAGACCGTAGCTTTCTGACCTGACGACCCAAAATAGTCACTGGCTCTACCTCATATGAAATATCACCCTCGAGCTGAACCGTACTGAAGTCCAAAACATCAGACAGGTCACCAACATACTTCCGGAGCATCGAAACATGGAACACCAGATGAATACTCGATAAGCTGGGTGGCAAGGCAAGTCTATAAGCCACCTCTCCAATCCTCTGCAGCACCTCAAATGGCCCAATGAACCGGGGACTCAGCTTTCCCCTCTTCCCGAACCTCATAACACCCTTCATGGGTGACACCTTCAACAGCACCTTCTCCCCAACCATGAAAGACACATCGCGGACCTTCCGGTCTGCATAACTCTTCTGCTTAGCTGCGCAGTGTGAAGCCGCTCGTGAATCAACTTCACCTTACCCAACGCATCCTGAACCAAGTCTGTTCCCAATAGCCTAGCCTCGCTCGGATCAAACCAACCAACCAGAGATCTACACCTCCTACCATATAAAGCCTCATACGGAGCCATCTGGATACTAGACTGATAATTATTATTATATACAAACTCCGCGAGCAGAAGAAACTGGTCCCATGAACCCCCGAAATCAATGACACACGCACACAATATGTCCTCCAAAATCTGAATAGTGCGCTCCGACTGCCCGTCGGTCTGAGGATGAAATGCTGTGCTCAACTCAACCTGAGTACCTAACTCCCTCTGCATGGCCCTACAAAATTGAGATGTGAACTGAGTAGCTCTGTCGGAAATGATAGAAACAGGAACCTCATGCAATCGAACAATCTCCCTAATATAAATCTCAACTAACCGCTCCGAATAATAAGTAGTACCAACAGGAATGAAGTGAGCGGGCTTGGCCAGCCGATCCACAATAACCCATATAGCATCAAACCTCCTCGAAGTCCGTGGAAGCCCAACTACGAAGTCCATGGGGTTCCGCTCCCACTTCCACTCCGGAATATCTAATCCCTGAAGTAATCCACCTAGTCTCTAGTGCTCATACTTGACCTGCTGACAATTGAGACACCGAGCCACAAACTCAACAATATCCCTCTTCATCCGCCTCCACCAATAATGGTGTCTCAGATCTTGATACATCTTTGCGGCACCCGGATGGATGGAATACAACAAACTGTGGGCCGCAGCTAGAATCAAATCTCGAAGCTCATCCACATTGGGCACGCAAATACGATCCTGCATCCTCATGACCCCATTATCATCAATAACCACATCCCTGGCATCACCGCAACGGACCCTATCCTGAAGAACGAGCAAGTGTGGATCATCATACTGGCGTGCTCTACTCTAATCATAAAGAGAAGACCTGGAGGCTACACAAGCCAATACCCGCGGGGGCTCTGATAGATCCAATCTCACCAACTGACCCGCTAAAGCTTGAACATAAAGTGCTAAAGGTCGCTCTGCTGCTGGAAGGTAGGCTAGACTCCCCAAACTCTCTACTCTGTGACTCAGGGCATCGGCCACTACATTGGCCTTCCCCGGATAATATAAAATGGTGAGGTTATAATCCTTGAGGAGCTCCAACCATCTTCTCTGACGCAAATTAAGGTCCTTCTGCTTAAGCAGATGCTGCAAACTACAGTGATCAGTGAAAATCTCACAATGCAGTCCATACAAAATATGACGCCAGATCTTCAAGGCGTGGACAATGCTTCTAGCTCAAGACCGTGCACTGCACCTTCAACTGTCTGGACGCATAGGCAATCACCCTACTATCCTGCATAAAAACCGCTCCAAGGACAACTCTCGAGGCGTCACAGTAAACTGTATAAGAACCTGAACCCGTAGGCAAAACCAATACCGAAGCTATAGTCAAAGCTGACTTGAGCTTCTGAAAGCTCTCCTCACACTCCTCAGTCCACCTGAACTGATCACCCTTCTGGGTTAGTCTAGTCATATGTGTTACAATAAATGAAAATCCCTCTACAAAACGGCGATAGTACCCTGCCAAACCAAGGAAACCGCGGATCTCGGTAGCTGATGATGTCTAGGCCAGCTCTACACCGCCTCTATCTTCTTCGGATCAACCTGAATACCCTCACTGGACACCACGTGACCCAAGAACGCTACTGAATCAAGCCAAAACTCACACTTCAAAAATTTTGCGTACAACTTCTTCTCCCTCAAGGTCTGGAGCACAACTCTCAAATGCTGCTCATGATCTTCCCGAGATCAGGAATACACCAAGATGTCCTCGATAAACACGATGATGAAAGAATTCAGATAAGGCCGGAATACACTTTGCATCAAGTGCATAAAGGATGTTGGGGCATTGGTCAGCCCGAATGACATAACCGGAAACTCCTAATGACCATATCTAGTCTTGAAGTTAGTCTTCGGGATGTCAGGCCCCCGAATCTTCAACTGATGATAGCTAGAACACAAGTCAATCTTAGTAAATACCCTGGCACCCTACAACTGATCAAACAAGTCATCTATACGAGGCAAGGGATACCGGTTCTTCACCGAAACCTTGTTCAGCTACTGATAATCAATACACATACGCATAGAACCATCCTTCTTCTTCACAAACAACACCGGAGCATCCCAAGGTGACACACTAGGCCAAATGAACCCCTTATCTAGGAGTTCCTGAAGCTGCCCGTTTAGTTCCTTCAACTCCGCTGGTGCCATACGATAAGGTGGAATAGAGATAGGCTGAGTGCCTGGAACCAGGTCAATACCAAAATCAATGTCCCTGTCAGGTGGCATGCCTGGTAGGTCTGCAGGAAACACATCCGGAAAATCACGGACCACGGGAACTGAATCAATAGTAGGAGTCTCACCACTAAGATCCCTCACAAAAGCCAAATACGATAAACACCCCTTTTCAACCATACGCTGAGCCTTCAGGTAAGAAATCACCCTACTAGGCTCATACTCAGAAGAACCTCTCCACTCAACCATCGATAATTCTGGTAGAGCTAAGGTCACGGTCTTAGCGTGAAAATCAAGAACAACATGATGTGGATATAGCCAATACATGCCCAATATCACATCAAAATCAACCATGCTGAGCAACAACAGGCCCACTCGGGTCTCTAGACCCCCAATAGATATCACACATGACCGATGTACACGGTCCACAACAATAGTATCGCCCACCGGAGTCGACACATGAACCGATGCAACTAAAGACTCACGGGGCACATCCAGATAATGGGCAAAATAAGAAGAAACATAGGAATACGTTGAACCAGGGTCAAATAAAGCCAAAGCATCTCGGCGACAGACTGAGACAATACTTGTGATCACTGCATCGGAGGCCATAGCATCTGGTCTGGCTGGAAGTGCATAGATACGAGCCTGGCCTCCACTTGCGCGACCTCCCCCTCTAAGGCGGCCCCTGGCGGTCTGGCCCCCACCCCTAGCCATCTGGGCGGGTGGTGAAGTAACTGGAGCCGAAGTCTAGGGATGGCTCCTCTGCTGAGAAGAACCACCAAAACAACGGGGACACTGTCTCCACATGTGCCCAAACTCTCCGCAGTCAAAACAATTCCCTGGAGCTGGAGACGAGGACTGAAAGAAACCCCTGGTACCAGAATGGACACTAGAAGAATCATGCATAGCGGAACCCTGAATTGGTGGTGCTCGAGCTGCACTTTGGACTGGAAGGGCACTGAATGAAGAATGGCCCGGTTGAGAACTGTGGGAACCATGCCCTGAAGATGCACCACTATAGGCTGGGCGGACTGGCTGAGGAGCCCGGAATGAACAACCTCTACCATGCTGAAACTGCCCCTGGAAGGAGCACCACTAGAACCACCAGATCCACGAGGCCTCTTGGCCTTCCTTTCCTCCCGCTCCTGGCGACGAACCGACTCAATATCTCGAGAAATATCAACAACCTGATCGAAGGTAGCACCTGACACCCTCTCCCTAGTCATCAAAAGGCGGAGCTAATAAGTGAGGCCATCCACGAACCTCCTAATCCTCTCCCTATCAGTAGGGACCAACTCGGTGGCATGACGAGCCAACTCTGAAAACCGCATCTCATACTACATCACTGATATCTCCCCCTGAAGAAAGTGGAGAACTACTACCAGGTGAAGGGTGCTGCACCAACAGGCCTACACCTCTCGAAGGACTCCCACCAAGTAAAAGCAGCCCCAGAAAACTGAAAGTAGCAAACAAGACCCCACTAGTCTCCAGAATCGTAGCAGTACGAAACATCCTCTGACACTTATCCAAAAAACCTTGGGCATCCTCTCTCTCAGCACCACTGAATGTCGGAGGCTGAAGCCTACTGAATCTCTCCAGCCTACGCTGCTCATCATCTGGCATACATGGAACCACGAAGTCCTGAACTGGAGAAACAGGATGGGCTGGATCGGCCCCCGGTGTCTGAAGGCCCTGAGTAACCTGCTTAGGTGTCTGGGCAGCTAGAGTCTGAGTTCCTCTCCCGGCGTGAGAAGTAGCAGCAGTAGATACATCAACTGCCTGGGCAAGGCTAGTACATGCTGTCAAGATCTAAGCCAGGGTCTCCTGAAGACCCGGAATAACAATGGGCACTGCCGGTGCCTGAGCCTGTCCCGTTGGAATATCTATGGCGGGAACCTGATCCTGAATGGTAGGTGGACCCTCTGGTACTGCCCGGCTACTGCACGGGGCGGCCTCGACTTCTCGCTGGTCTAGCTGGTGTCTGGTCACCCTGACACTACTAGAAAACGGGCCTATTGTAACAACTTTCTTGTAACGGTTATAGAACCGTTGCCATAGAATTTCTATAGCAATGGTTCTTACCGTTCCAATAGATGTTGGATGACAACAACACACATTAGAGATCAAACCGTTCCAATTGTAATAAAACCATGGCCTAAAATGATTTTCCGGAACGACTTTGTAAACCGGCCCAAATGACCTGTTTATCGGAATGGTTATTTGGGAAAAAATGTTATTGGAACAATTATTTTTCCTCATTGTTATTCCCTCCTAAATTTTGCTAAACCCACCAATAAACAATCCCTATTCTTTCTGTTCTAATAAACTATAATATAAAATTATAATTTATATTTTAAATGGTATATGTCGCCTCCCCAAAACATTAGAACCCACCAAATTAAATACACTCCATCGATATATCCAAAGCATCTCTTCTTTGCCAAACCCTAAGAGAAAGTATCAATTCTGAAAATTGGGTTGGAGATGTGAAATTTTCCTCTTATAAACATATAATGGTTTTATAGGGCTTGTATATGAGCTTTTGCAAAAATGAAGTGATTGAAATTGCTAGTTAGAACCCAAAATTAACTGATTTGGAGACTGATGTCTCGACTGCTCGACTCGACTACTTCTTGAAGCTCGACTGCTTGACCGCTCGTCTGCTCGATTTCTCGACTGCTCGACTACTGCTTGAAGCTCGTCTTCTCAACTGCTCATCTGCTCGATTTCTCGACTGCTCGACTGCTCGAAACTGCGACTGCTCGACTACTGCTTGAAGCCAAATAGGTAATCTTCGTGAATTGTGTTTCATATTTCATGAGTTTTCTTTACATATTCTTGATTTGCCTTATGATGGGGTTTAAATTTCAATGTGAGTAGTTGTTCTCTATAGTTGAAGATTTGGTTGTATTTGGGGGTTCAATATTTGGGTAAATAGGGTCGTATACTGCTACTACCTCTTTCGTTATTTTTTCTGTGTTTTTTTTAATTTGTCAACAATAGATTTGTCGAACTGTAGAATTCTTCTTATACAGGATGAAGAAATCATTATTTACTGTAGAGTTCTTCTTTTACATATTTGTCGATTTGTCGAGGTGAAATCGTTGCTGGTAGCTAAGGGAAAAGTCGTTATCGGTAAGTAGTTTCTAATTTGAATTGTGGATGAGTTTTTACTTCTAATTCTCTGTCTTGTCTTCAAGAATATTGTTTAAGGATCATGATTTGGAGGTTGAGACTTGTGGATATTTCAAAGGAGATAACTTTATGTTTTCTACTTTTACATCTTTAGTGTTGTTTGTGTATGAGGTGGCTTTAAAGAATGGATCTTCTGCTGCTACTTGTTGTTCTTCAAACAAGCTAAGAAAGTATCAACAAGCTAAAGAAACCTTATAGTAATAAAAAAAGTCGTATGAGAATTGTTTCTTGTGTTGTAATCCCCTTCTAGGAATGTTGTTCTTAACAACTATACCTTGAAAGCTACATGAATACAAGGCATAGTTCACTATTGAGTCCCAAAATAGTTACATAATCTATTAATGAAACAATTGTTCCTAAGAGTAGTCATGTATCTATGTACTTGCTCATTCTGAATCCACTTTATAGTATACTCAGTGGCATTCCTGAACAACTTCCAAGCTTACCAGGTGTGATGGATCATTGCCCCCCATATAGCTTTAAAGTGTTAGTTGTAGGTAGGAGAATGAGGATTGACAGATTTAGCGCATTTGTATAATTTTATTTAGGATGACCTGATAGAGGAACTTAATGGTTACTAAGTGTTAATAGTGGACATTCAATTTGAGTTAGAGGGAGAAAATTTAACTAGAATGTATTAGTAATTTTGGTGGGTAGTGTCCTTGAGAAATAAAGGAATGGGAGAAATATTTTGAAATATGTTAAGTGTTATATAATAGTCCTATTTATATACAATGTTTACATATACCTAAAACATTCTTATCAATGTGTGCCGATGGTCTATTGCGTACACACTACTCTCCCCAGACCCCGCGGTCTGGGATAATATTGGGTATGTTGTTGTTGTGGTTGTTGTACTTAGAAAATGTTCCATGTGAACACCTTTTGTGGTTTATTTTGGACTTTCATTGATACAAAGAACGAATCTCTTCTCTAATGATTTTATAGCTCTTTCTCAATGAAAGAATTGCTTTACTATTTGTAATTCCTTGAGTTCATCCCCTTTAAGCTTTGGTCAAAGTCAAATTATAGTTTGTACCTTGGTTTATTGAGTTAATTCTTGATTTACTTTTGTCATATAGGATTCTCATGGATAAAGTAGATAAAAGTTGGATGCATATTTTAAGATGGCTGGATGAGTATATCCGTTGAGTGAATGATTTCCTTGATAAGGCATTTGAACGAGCTTCCCAAGGAAATGAAATATTATGCCCTTGCAAAAACCGCATTAATCGCTATTGGCATAATAGAAATATGGTGGAGGATTACTTCGTCGTTAATGGCTTTGTTGATGGTTACACCGAATGGGTTTTCCATGGTGAATGATTTTCCTCTATAATTACACCTAGTAAAAGAAATAATGATGAAGCTTCTAACATGCATGATGATATTTATGGATTACTTCATGATACATTCAGAAATGTAGAAGGTGAGACGGTACAAGAAGAAGGGATGAGAGAGGCTCTATCTGAAGTTGCTAAGAGATTTTTTAAATTATTAAAGGAAGGGAAACAAGAATTATATCCAGGGTGTGAAAACTTCAATAAACTGAGTTTCACCATCCAGTTGTACTTGTTTAAGTCTTTGCATGGGTTGAGTAATGTAGCCTTTTCAGACTTGTTAGAATTGCTAAAAGAGGTATTTCCCTTTGCTAAGCTGCCAGAGTCTTTCAACAAGGCTAAAAATATGATAAAAGATTTGGGTATTCATTATGATAAAATACATGCATGCCCTAATGATTGCATGCTATTTTGGAATGACAATGCAAATGCCGATAATTGCTCTGTTTGTGGGTCTTCTAGATGGAAAAGTTCTAAACGTGCCTTGACTAATACAAGTGCTAAAGTTCCTGCAAAGGTTTTAAGGTAATTTCCCTTGAAGCCTAGGATCCAAAGAATATTCATGTGTCCTGAAATAGCTATTGCAATGAGATGGCATGCTAATGAACGACCTAATGATGGGAATTTGAGGCATCCTGCTGATGGAGAAGCTTGGAAGGATTTTGATTCTCTACATCCCGACTTCTCCAGATATCCATGTAATGTTAGGTTGGGTCTTTCAAGTGATGGTTTCAATCCATTTCGAACCATGAGCATTTCTCATAGCACGTGGCCCGTCATGTTAATGAACTACAATTTATCACCATGGATTTGCATGAAGCCAGAATATATCATGTTGTCAATGATCATACTAGGTCCTTCATCTCCAGGAAATGATATAGATGTGTACTTACCACCACTTATTGCAGAATTGAAGGAACTTTGGGAAACTGGGATAGAAACATATGATGCTGAGACAAAGCAAACATTTCAAATGCGTGCAATGTTGTTGTGGACAGTTAGTGATTTTCTAGCATTAGCTATGCTTTCAAGATGGAGCACCAAAGGGAGGTTGACATGCCCCACTTGTAATTACGACACATGCTCTTTATATCTCAAACACAACCATAAGATGTGTTATATGGGCCATCGAAGATTTTTACCTCATGATCATCCTTCGCGGAAAGATAAGAAGTCATTTGATGGTAAGGAGGAACATAGACCTGCACCTAAACCTTTGTCGGGAGTTGAAGTGTTTCAAGAGCTGCTTGAATTCAACAATGTTTTTGGAAAGGGTAAAAAGAAAAGACCTCAGGATAACAAGGGTCCATGGAAAAAAAGATCTATTTTATTTTGAATTGCCATATTGGGCGCATAACAAATTGAGGCAAAATCTTGATGTGATGCACATCGATAAAAATATATGTGACAGTTTGCTTGGGACTTTATTGGAAATGGGAAAAAAGTCAAAGGATCATGTAAATGCTCGCTATGACTTACAAGAAATGGGGATACGAAAGGAGTTACAACCAAGAGAAGATGATGATGGAACAATGAGTTTGGCTAAATCTTTTTTCTACATGGAACCAAAACAGAAAAGTTTATTTTGTACCGTCATAAAAAATGCCAAGTTACCAAAAGGTTTCGCTTCAAATATTTCAGAACGCGTGCAAGTGAAGGAGATGAAAATATCAGGGTACAAGAGTCATGATGCTCATTTTATAATGCATTACTTTCTCCAGATTGCTGTTAGAAAGACGTTGCCCAAGAGTGTTTCATTGGCCTTGATTAGGTTGGATGATTTTTTTAGAGCCATATGTAGTAAAGTCATAAGGCGAAGAGATCTTGAAAACATGAACTCTGAAATTATTGAAATAAATTGTGATCTTGAAAAGATTTTTCATCCAACATTTTTGGATATAATGCCACATTGGCCTATTCATTTGGTGAGTTAAATTAAGCTTGGGGGTCCAGCTCATCTTCATTGGATGTATCCCATTGAGAGGAACCTATGTAAATACAAGGAATTTGTTCGTAATCGATCTTCTCCAGAAGCATCGCTAGCAGAGGGATTTTTAGCAAAAGAGTGTTTGAATTTTTGTTCAAGATACCTACATGACAGCGTGAAGACAAGATTCAGCATATACCCAATTCTAGATGATGAGTGCCATCAAAATTTGTCATCCATATTCCCTGTTATAGGCCATCCAATTGGAAGTAAGAAGAAAAATACTTTTCAAATGGAGCCACAGTTATGTTATGAAGCACATCGATATGCTCTGTTTAATACTGGAGATGAACAAGTGGAAAAGTTAATCGAGTAAGATAAATTATATAACACTTATTCTATACTTCATTTTTTAATGATATGATTGATCTTGAATATTCATGTTGCAGGGAACATAAGAATTTAATTGGTAATCACAGTAGATCAAATGCATGGGAAAGGGCAAGAAATTATAGTCGGGAATTCAACATTCGGCTTGATGAGAAAGTTAAAAATATTGAAGTGCCCGATTATGTAAGATGGGTAGCTAAAGGGACTAATGTGATCGCCAAAAGATATGCTGCATATATCATTAATGGATACCGATTTCATACCGTATAACGGGATTCTCGATGCAAGACTCAAAATAGTGGAGTGACTTTATCGGAAACAACCGATAGCTTTGCTAGCTCTAGGGACCAAAATCCCATCGATGGTGAGGTTATCTATTATGGAGCTATTCAGGATATCATTGAGATTGATTATTGGGGATGTTTAGTGTTATACTATTTAGATGCGACTGTTTTCGTAATGAAATAGATGAATATGGGTTAACCCGTGTGTACTTTAAGAAATTATGTAGTATAGATGACCTTTTTTTGTTAGATTCACAAGTTTATTAAGTTTTTTATGTGGAGGATCATGTTGAGAAAGATGTTTATTATGCGAGGAATAAAGTCCCTGTTGATTTATATGATTTAGAGGAAGAGAATTGCCCCAATATTGAACACGCATTTTGGAGGAAGCCTAATGATGACATTGGTTCCTTAAGCGGATTAGTTGATGTTGACGTTGGATGCTCAAGAAACGATGTTCCCGTTGATGTCGTTGCTATTCCATCTAATGCATGATGCGAGACTAGAATTCATAGTTTNTTAATGATAAAAATACACTTTTTATGTGCTTAATGGAGTTTATTTCATGTGTAGGTGAATTGGAGATGGAAACCGAGCTAAATGGATGCAAATACGTCGAAAATACGCTTGAGAGGCGAAGAGGGAACACCCTGGCCTTATCCAGGCGTTTTCCTCCTAAAGCCAGGCTGGCCCTGGTGTTAGGGGGGCGTTTGCCTCCTAAAGGCAGGCCTGCCCTGGCCTTAAGGAGGCATTTGGCCCCAAACGCCTGGTTCCCTGGTTCCGGTCAATTTCGAGTTTTGACGAGTTTAAGTGTTTCCCGGGTGGAATAGAAGTCTCCTACACATTTAGGGTTTGTCCTAAACATATAAATAGACTCCTAAAACACAACTTAACGAGGATGGAAAGGCAGACGAAGGATTTGAAGAGAGAAAACCATTGAAGTGACAAAACATTGATTTCTACATCTTTTATTCATTACTTTGTAGTTCAATTATGAAATTTATTTTGGGTTTGATTCGTATGAACATGTCTAGCTAACTTCTTTAATCTACGGTTTTGGTAGAAGCCGCTGGGGATGAATTTATTGCGATATTAATATATTTTGGTTGATTATTCTCTATTTGTTCAA
>ML305321.1:0-11107 GCA_005239505.1 Nicotiana paniculata | reverse complement strand
TGATATGTTTTTGGGTCTATTTATACGGTTGGAATAAACCCTACCCGTCTAAAAGACTCCTATCTTGGCTTGGAAACTCTTAAGACCATTAAAACTCGGACCTCACCGAAGTGGGCACCCAGGCGTTATGGGTCTAACGCCTGGGTAACGCCAGGCCAACCCAGGCGTTATTGGTGTAACGCCTGGGTAAAGCCAGGCCACCCCAGGCGTTTTGGCTATAACGCCTGGGTAACGCCAGGCCACCCCAGGCGTTTTCGCTATAACGCCTGGGCAACGCCAGGCCACCCCAGGCGTTTTGGCTATAACGCTTGGGTAACGCCAGGCTTGTCCCGGATCACTCCTTTTCGACTATTGTACGTATTTTCCGACGTTTATGCTCTCATTTAGCTCGGCTTCCATTTTCAACTCACCTGCGCATTAAATAAACTCCGTTAGGCACACATGACGTGTATTTTTATCATTAAAACACCTAAAATGCACGGTATATAATGCTAAAAATCATGAATTCTAGCTACGCATCAGGAGCCCCAGGGGAGAGTGTCATGCGCAGGTGCGGATTTGGGCATCTTGTGAAGGGATTGCAGGTGTGGATGGGTAGCCGCACCTGCGGAAGCGCAGGTGCGACGAGGTAGTCGCAGGTGCGCATAAGTGGCCACAAGTGCAAGACTACTGGCCAGAAGAGTATAAATTCATGTCTTCGCGAAATTTTTGCATTTTCTTCGTTTTGCATGCGGATTGAATCATTTTGAGAGCAATTTCGAGAGGGATTTCGAGGGTCTTCTAAGCAGGTAAGTTTCTCGGATCAAGAACTCGATTCTATGTTGTTTTCTAAGTAAATAAACCGGAAATTAGTTGGATTTAATCTCAAAATTGGGGAAGTTAGGGCATGAAAAGATTGAGACTTTTATTGAATAACTGGAGGGGCAATTGTGGTACAATTTTGGTGTTCTTGATATGTATAGAATCGTGGGAGGATGACGATTCTCGTGGGTTTAATTTTGTCAGATTTCGAGACGTGGGCCTGGGGGATGGATTTGGAAAATTTCGGAAATTGTGCCTAATTTTTATAGTTTTTGATTGGGGTTCGTCTCCCTACCATATTTTGATGTTATTGATCTGATTTTTGTTAGGCTCGGAGCATTTGGGAGCCGATTCGAGGGGCAAGAGCATCGCGAAGTAGTTTTTGGATTGTTTTGAGGTAAGTAACGATTGTAGCTCTAAACTTGAGGGTATGACACCCCGGTAATTGATATTGTTGTGGTAAATAAGGTGACGCACATGCTAGGTGATGAGCGTGTGGGCGTGGACTGATAGGGATTGTGACTTGGTCCATCCCGTAGCGACTATTAAGCCGCGTATTCGATTTGAAACCTTATGATATCCTGTATTTTATAAATCGATAATTGTTTATGGGCTGTGAGCCATGTTTGGGGCCTTGTTCCAACCTGTTTAGACCCTCAGGGGTACTTTTATACTATTTTACCACTATCCTGATAGAACATTTTTGAACTCAGTCATGTTTACCACTATTTGTTATTTTCACTGTTATCACACGGTTTTGAAGCTTTGAGAAGTAATTTGGGTTGAGTCCCGTGAGTTGAGATGTATTGCCCTATGGCTTGTGCGGATGACTGAGTGAGGCCAAGGGGCGAGTATGCGAGGATAGTTCTGAATATATATGTAATGAATCCAAGGGGAGAGTATGTGAGGATAGTTATGAATATATATGTAATTAGACTGAGAGTCGAGTATGAGAGAATAGTTATGGATTGGGCTGCACGCCGCAACAATTTATATGTTATATATTACGTATGGATAGGGTTGTGCACCGCAGAAATATATATATTATGTATGGGTCGGGCTGCACGCCGCATCAATATATATGTATTATATGTGGATCGGGCTGCACGCCGCATCAATATATATGTATTATATGTGGATCGGGCTGCACGCCGCAACAATATAAATTATTTATGGGTCGGGCTGCACGCCGCAGCAATATATATATTGGATCGGGCTGCACACCGTAGCAATATACATTATATAGGGATCGGGTTGCGTGTCGTAGCAATCTATACATATACATGTATATACGTATTGGAGTGGGCTGCACGCCGCAGCGGTTGTTATATGGTACCTGATAAGCGAGAGTGTTGAGTGTGAGCATTGACTTATGAGAGTAGAGCCACAAATGAGTGAGAGGCTTGCCCGAGATGCTTTATTGTCTGTGATACTGTGCCCGAAGGGCTTATATTTTATGAAACTACTATTTTTCACTCTTCTTTACACTAGCCTCTGATGATAAATGTTTTTATACGAGATTTTAAAATGGAAACTAGAGTTTTATGACACACTCAATGTAAGTTCCTGACTTGATTTATTTATTTCCACAGTCAGTTATTATATGGATTTACATGATTTATAAATGCGCATCACTACACTCATGTTTTTAAATACTTTGGTTACTTACTGAGTTGATGTACTCACGTTACTCCCTGCACCTTGTGTGCAGATTCAGGTACCGGGGCAGAGCAATAGTTTAGCTACCCCATTTGGAGCATTGTTCGATTGTGGGGTAGCTGCTCGGCGTCCGCAGCACTACTCCTTCTCCTTCCTATTCCATCATTTGTACTTTGCTTCCCAAACTTGTTGTAGTAGAGGATTTGTATTAGATTGTATCATCTCTTAGATGCTCATGACGGTTGACTCCGGATGTTGGGCCTATGCTTAGATGTTCTAATCATTTTTATTTTTTTCGAAATGCTTAAGAAACAAAATTGTTATGGAAATTCGGATATTTGGTGTATTAAATGGAAAAATCATTTCATTATTTTCAGTAAATTCGCTAGCCTAGTATCATGATAGGCGCCATCATGGCCAATAGAGATTTGAGGTCGTGATAGGTATGCTGACTGATGTTCTGCCCGAGGGGCGATTTATGATTCATGTTTTTTCCCGAGGGGCTATTTATGACTTATTTCATTTTACACTAAATTCTTCAGGTATTTTTATTTCTGAAAAAACACATTTTTCAAGGGATTTTACTGAAGTTGGATTCTAAGGCATGTTGATTTCATATATATAGAAAGAAAGGTTGTTTAATGTGTTTCTTACTACTTATACTTGATTTATTTTCATTATTACTGAGTTGGACATTACTCCCTGCACCCCTCTGTGCAGATACATGTGCTGATACCAAACGTTAGCCATCTATTCCGTGCGGAGCCGGCGTTCGGGGCATAGAGGTAGTTGTCCAGCGCCTGCAACATCTCTGTTTTCCCTTCTTATGTTGTACCTAGTTATTTATCCTGGGGTTTTGTATTATAATAGTAGACATTTTGGTATATTCCTTAGATGCTCATGACATGTTGACTCCGGATTTTGGGGATTGTTTTAGACTGTTTAACTGTTTATTTCACCGAATGGATTCAGTTATTCTATATACGTTTATGAAATGTTGAAAATGAGTTGGGATTTTGTAAAAAAACTATAAATATACTCTTGTTTGCTGGCCTAGTTCCTTGGTAGGCGCCATCACTGTCGGTTTAGGATTTGCGATCGTGACAACTTGGTATCAAAGCCTAGGTTACATAGGACTCAACGGTCATGAGCCGATTTAGTAGAGTCTTGCAGATCGGTACGGAGACATCTATAGTTATCTTCGAGAGGCTGCGGAACCCTTAGGAACAATCTCATTTTTCTTGAATTTTGTCGTGCCGTTGTGTTGATTCTGGAAATCTAAGCTTCTGTTACATATGGTAAGGACTCGCGCTACTGATTAGGGTGATCAGCCACCAGCTAGACCCGCGAGAGGTCGAGGTTGCAGTCGAGGATGTGGTAGAGGTAGGGGTCCATCCCGTGCAGTATCCAGAGCAGTACCCGTTGATCCCCCTACTGTTCAGGATTAGATTCCTTCCTCAAATACTCCAGCGGGATAGGCTCAGGCACCGACAGTGCCTACTGTTATTTCGGGTCTTCAGGAGACCTTGGCTCAGATCTTGACTGTATGTACCACCCTTGCTCTGGCAGTTGTCGCTACTTCTCAAGCCGGGGGAGGTAGTTAGACTCCAGTTGCCCGGACAAAGAGCAAGTTACTTAGGGCCATCAGACACCGGGGGCGGTTCCAGCCCAACTTGTTGCTCCAGCTCGGGACTTCCTAGTTACGACTATGGCAGAGGGAGAGTAGCGTAGAGTTGAGAGGTTTAGTAGACTTCAGCCTCCGACATTCACTGGAGCTGAGGGAGAGGATGCCCAGGGTTTTCTGGATAAGTGTTAGAGGATGCTGCGCACTGCTGGGATTTCTGAGACCAATGGGGTCTCGTTTGCTACTTTTCAATTTTCTGGTGCTGCTTTCACTTGGTGGGAATCTTTTGAGAGGCGTTGGCTTTTTGGTTTAGCACCTTAACGTGGCAGCAGTTCTCCACTATATTTTTGGACAAGTATGTACTCTAGTGTCACAAGTAGGAGCAGCGCATGCATTTTGAGCAGATGCGTCAGGGGGAGCTATCACTGACGCAATATGAGATGCGTTTTATAGAGTTGGCTCATCACTTCACTGAGTTGGTCCCTACTGATAGGGAGAGGATTAGGAGGTTCGTGGATGGCCTCACTTATCAGCTCCGCCTTTTCATGACTCGGGAGAGGGTACTAGATGCTAAATTTGAGAAGGTTATTGATATTCCTCGATATATCAAGTCGGTTCTCCACTAGGAGTGGGAGGAGTGAGAGGCCAATATGCCTCGTGGATCTGGTTGTTCTAGTAGTGCTCCTTGCAGGGGGCAGTTTCAGCATGGTAGAGGTTGTTCATTCAGGCCTCCTCAATCAGTCCGCCCAGCCTATAGTGGTGCATCTTTGGGGCATTTTCCCCGCGGTTCTCAGCCAGGCCGTTCTTCATTTGGTGCCCTCCCAGCCAAGATTATAGCTCGAGCACCACCAGTTCAGAGTTCCTGTATGCATGATTCTTCTAGTGGCCATTCTGGTGCCAGGGGTTTCTATCAGTCCTCGCCTCCACCTCTGGGGAGTTGTTTTGAGTGTGGAGAGTTTGGGCACATGTGGAGGTAGTGTCCTTATCAACCCGGTGGTTCTTCTCAGCAGAGGGGCCAGCCCTCGACTTCAGCTCCAGTTACTTCACCACCCGCCCAGATAGTCAGGGGTGGTAGTCAGTCAGCTAGAGGCCACCCTAGAGGGGGAGGTCGAGCGGTTGGAGGTCATGCCCGTATGTATGCGTTTCCATCCAGGCCAGATGCTATGGACTCCAACGTAGTGATCGCAGGTATTGACCCTGGTTCTACCTATTCCTATGTTTTATAATATTTTGCCCATTTTCTCGATATGCCCTGTGAGTCTTTAGTTATGTCTGTTCATGTGTCGACTCCGGTGTGTGATACTACTTTTGTGGACCGTGTGTATCGATCGTGTGTTATATCTATTGGGAGTTTTGAGACCCGAGTAGATCTACTGTTACTCGGCATGGTCGATTTTGATGTGATATTGGGCATGGATTGGTTATCTCTATGTCATGTTTTTCTTTATTGTCATGCTAAGACTGTGACTTTAGATATGACAGGATGTCCTAGGGCTGAGTGGGGAGGTTCTTCTAAGTATATGCCTAGCAGGGTGATTTCCTACCTGAAGGCACCGCGCATGGTTGAGAAGGGGTGTTTATCTTCTCTGGCTTTTGTGAGGAATGTTTGTGGTGAGACTCCCACTATTGATTCGATTCCTGTGGTTCGTGACTTTTTGAACGTGTTTCTTGCAGACATGCCAGGCATGCCACCTGACGGGGACATTGATATGTGTATTGCCCTGGTGCCAGGCACCGAGCCTATTTCTATTCCACCTTATCGTATGGAACTAGCGGAGCTAAAGGAATTAAAGGAGAAGCTTCAGGAACTCCTAGATAAGGGGTTCATTCGGCCTAGTATGTCACCTTGGGGTGCACCGTTGTTGTTTGTAAAGAAGAAGGATGGTTCTATGCGTATGTGTATTGATTGTCGACAGCTGAATAGGGTTACGGTGAAGAACCGGTATCCCTTAACTCGTATAGATGACATGTTTGATCAATTGCAGGGTGATAGGGTATTTTCCAATATTGAATTGCGTTCCGGCTATCATCAGTTGAAGATTCAGGGACCGGACATTCCGAAGACTGCCTTCAGGACTAGATATGCTCATTATGAGTTTCTGGTTATGTCCTTCGGGCTGACCAATGCCCCAACAGCCTTGGCCTTATCTGGATTCATTTGTCATCGTGTTTATTAACGATATCTTGGTGTATTCTTGATCTTGGGAGGATCATGAGATGCAATTGAGAGTTGTGCTTCAAACCTCGAGGGAGAAGAGATTGTATGCAAAATTTTCAAAGTGTGAGTTCTGGCTGGATTCTATAGCGTTCTTAGGGCACATGGTGTCCAGTGAGGGTATTCAGGTTGATCTGAAGAAGATAAAGGCGTTTCAGAGTTGGCCTAGACCGTCATCAGCTACCGAGATTCGCAGTTTCCTTGGTTTGGCAGGGTACTATCACCGTTTCGTAGAGGGTTTTTCATCCATTGCAGCACCTATGACCAGACTGACCCAGAAGGGTGCTCAATTCAGGTGGACTGAGGAGTGTGAGGAGAGATTTCAGAAGCTCAAGTCAGCTTTGACTACAACTCCGGTATTGATGGTTCAGGTTCTTATACAGTTTATTGTGATGCCTCGAGAGTTGGCCATGAAGTGATTTGGATGCACGACGGTAGGGTGATTTCCTACGCGTCCAGACAGTTGAAGGTGCACGAGAATAATTATCTAGTGCACGATCTTGAGCTGGAAGCTATTGTCCACGCCTTGAAGATTTGGCATCATTATTTGTGTGGAGTGAATTATGAGATTTCACTGATCACCGTAGTTTGCAGCATCTGCTTAAGCAGAAGGATCTGAATTTGCGTCGGAGGAGCTGGTTGGAGCTTCTCAAGGATTATGACCGCACTATTTTATATCATCAGGGGAAGGCCAATGTAGTGGTCGATGCCCTGAGTCGCATAGCGGAGAGTTTGGGAAGTCTAGCCTACCTTCCAGTAGTAGAGCAACCATTAGCATTTGATGTTCAGGATTTAGCGGGTCAGCTGGTGATTGGATCTATTAGAGCACCAACGGGCATTGGCTTGTGTAGCCTTCAAGTCATCTCTTTCTGATCACATTAGAGCATGTCCGTATGATGATCTACACTTGCTCGTTCTTTAGGACAGGGTCCGTCGCGGTGATTCCAAGGATGTGGTTATTATTGAGATTGGGTCATGAGGATGCAGGACCGAATTCGCGTGCCCAATGTGGATAGACTTCGATATTTGTTTCTAGTGGAGGCCCATAGTTCGCGGTATTCCATCCATCTGAGGCAACATTATTTGTGGAGGTGGATGAAGAGCGATATTGTTGATTTCGTGGCTCGGTATCTACAATTTTAGTAGGTCAAGCATGATCACCAGAGACCGGGTGGATTGCTTTACAGATTCGATATTCCAGAGTGGAAGTGGGAGAGAATCGCCATGGATTTTGTAGTTGGCCTCCCATGGACTTTGAGGAGGTTTGATGTTATATAGGTTATTGTGGATCGGCTGACCAAGTCAGCGGGCTTCAATCCTGTTGGTACTACTTATTCTTCGGAGTAGTTAGCTGAGATTTATATCAGGGATATTGTCCGATTGCATGGGGTTCCAGTTTCTATCATTTCTGATAGAAGTACTGAGTTCACATCTCAGTTTTGGAGGGTCGTGCAGAGGGAGTTAGGTACTTAGGTCGAGTTGAGCACAGCGTTTCATCCTTAGACTGGCGGGCAGTCGGAGCGTACTATTCAGATTTTTGAGGATATGTTGTGTGCATGTGTCATTGATTTTGGGGTTTCATTGGACCAATTTCATCCACTCGTGGAGTTTGCATATAATAATAATTATCAGTCGAGTATGTAGATGGCTCCGTATGAGGCTTTATATTGTAGGAGGTGCATATCTCCGGTTGGTTGGTTTGAGCCAGGCGAGGCTAGGATATTGGGCACAGACCTGGTTCAGGATGCGTTGGGTAAGGCGAAGTTGATTCAGGTGTGGCTTCACACGGTGCAGTCTAGGCAGAAGTGTTATGCCGACCGGAAGGTCCGAGACGTGTCTTTCATGGTTAGGGAAGAGGCGAAAGCTGAGCCCGAAGTTCATTGGTCCATTTGAGGTGCTTCAGAGGATTGGGGAGGTGGCTTATAGACTATCTTGCCTCCCAGCTTATTGATGCCTTGCGTCCCAACTTATCATTGGGCCACCCAGTGTTCCATGTGTCGATGCTCCAGAAGTATGTTGGTGACCCGTCCCATGTTTTGGACTTCAGGACGGTTCATCTCGAGGATGATAGGTCATATGAGGTAGAGCCAGTGGCTATTTTTGGTCGCCAGGTCAGAAAGCTGAGGTCTAACGATATAGCTTCAGTGAAGGTTCAATGGAGAGGGCAGCCGGTATAGGATGCCACTTGGGAGACTGAGTGGGAGATGCAGAGAAGATATCCTTACTTATTCGAGACTCCATGTATGTTTCTATACCCTTTCGAGGACGAACGTTTGTTTAAGAGCGGGAAAATGTAACGATCCGGCCGGTCGTTCTGTGAGATTAGCCTCGTTTCGCCCCATTTCTACTTTATCAGATGTTGCTTAGCCTGTATGTGTTGTGTTGGGTTGGTTGGTTCAGGTTCGGAATGGTCGTGGTGATAACTGAGACACTTAGTCTATTAAATTAGCTTAATAGTTGAAAAAATCAAATGGGAGTTGACTTATTGGTAATCGACATCGGAATGTGTATTTTATGGCTAGGATAGTTTCTTTATGTTATTTGGGACTTAGGAGTGTGTTGGGAATGAAGTTTTGATGTACGCTGTAGAATTAGGCTTGAATTGGCGAAAATTAGTTTTTGGCGATTTTCAGTTTGATGTGGAAAATAGGCTATCGGGGTCGGAATGCAATTCCAGAAGTTGGAGAAGGTTTGTAATGTCATTTTGGATATGTGTGCAAATTTTCAGGTCAATCGAATGTGTTTTTGTTGGTTTCGACATCATTGGCGAAATTTAGAAGTTTCAAAGTTCATAGGCTTGAATTTGATGTAATTTTGGTATTTTTACGTTGTTTTTGGTGTTTCGAAGGCCCAACTAAGTTTAAATGATGTTATGGGATGTGTTGGCAGGATTGGTTGAGCTCCCGGGGGCCTCAGGTGTGTTTCAGATGCTCAAACGGGCTCTTTTGGTCTTTGGGAGATTGCTGGTTTTGTAATGTTTTAGCAGCAGTGATTTCTTCACTGCGATCACGTGGATTCATCCGTGATCGTGTAGAGTAAATATTTGGGGCAGGCAATTTTTTCTATGCGATCGCGTAATAAGGATAGGGATTGCATAGGTTGGGCAGGTGAAGAAGTGCGATCGCGTGGCCCTTTGTGCGATCGCATAGAAGTTCTGAGGCGCGCATGTGGGATAGATATTTGAGCTATGTGAACGCGGGTGTTGGTATGCGAATGCGTAGAGTGGTTTGGTCTGTGCATCGCGATCGCATGGCTGGAGTCGCGATCGCACTGAAGGCAATTATAGTGCTGGGCAGAATGCTTAAAAGGCCATTTTTGCGAAATTAGTCCATTTCTCCTCCATTGTTGAATGGGTTTAGAGCTTTTTGAGAGACTTTGAAGAACAAATCAAATGGAACCACTTGGAGGTAAGGTTTTCAACTTCGTAACTCATTTCTACATCGTTTTCTGAGTAATTAAACCGGAAATTCGTTGAATTTAAACCCAAATTGGGGAGATTAGGTGCATGGGAATTAGAATTTTCTTTTGATGATTTGAGTGGGGAATTGTGGTCCGATTTCGGTGTTCTTGGTATGTATATAATCGTGGGAGGACGAGGATTCTAGTGATGTAAATTTTACAAAATTCCGAGANACCCCAGACTTCATATTTCTAACTATTTTTAGAATGGCGCACATGTCGGATGACGAGTATGTGGCGCGCACTGGTTTTTGGATTGGAATTGGTCCTCTCTGCGACAACCGTTGAGTTGCGTATTTTTACTCTAAATCATATGTTAAATTGTGTTCTAAAACTATCGATATATTTGGGCTATAAACTATGTTTGGGGCCTCGTGCCGAGTTATTTAGACCCCTTGGGGGCTTTTTACTTCTATTTTCTCACTATTGATTTATGATTTACACTCAGTCATGTTATGTTTAACTGATTTCGAAACTCAGCATTATTTGCACTGTTTTGAGATATAAAATGATGCTTTTGGGTCGAGTACCCCGCTTTACTAATACGCCCGAGGGGCTTTTGAGAGTTTCTGACTGAGTGGGGTCGAGGGCCTGACTGTGAGGATATGATACAGCACGAGGTGACTTGATATTAGCGCTTGGGCTAAAGGAGCCCCTCTAGAGTCTATACACATCCCTAGTGAGCGCAGGTACCTACTGAGTGCGAGTGCCGAGTGTTGAGTGACGAGTGATTGGTAGACATGAGTGACAATGAGGTTGCCCGAAGGGCTGATACTGAGTGGTTGTGAGGTATGCTGACTGATGTTCTGCCCGATGGGCAATTTATGATTCATGTTTTTGCCCGAGGGGCTATTTATGACTTATTTCATTTTATACTAAATTCTTCAGGTATTTTTATTTCCGAAATTGTTAGAAAACACATTTTTCAAGGGATTTTACTGAAGTTGGATTTTAAGGCATGTTGATTTCATATATATATATTTATGTATAGATATATGTATGTATATACTGCTGGAAAAAAAGGATGTTTTATGTGTTTCTTACTGCTTAGACTTGATTTATTTTCATTACTACCGAGTTGGCGTACTGAGATTACTCCCTACACCCATGTGTGCAGATACAAGTGCTGATATCGAGCGTTAGACGTCTATTCTGTGCTGAGCCGGAGTTCGGGACATAGAGGTAGTTGTCCATCTTCCGCAACATCTCTGTTTTCCCTTCTTTTGTTGTACCTAGTTATTCGTCCCGAGGTTTTGTATTATAATAGTAAACTTTTTGGTATATTGCTTAGATGGTCAAGACATGTTGATTCCGGATTTTAGGGATGGTTTTAAACTGTGTAACTATTT
>MDKI01034196.1:0-26751 GCA_005239505.1 Nicotiana paniculata | reverse complement strand
CCACCCCCGGCCACAAAAAAAATATTTTTTTTAATATATTTTTTCAATTTTAGTTTTTTCATCTTTCGGTTTACAAATTTTACAAGTTCCAAATTATGAGTTCGGGGGTTTATGTGTTTGGAAGTTTACGGGTTTAGTAATTATAAAGTTTAGGGGTTCGAAATTTCGCGGTTTCGAAAGTTTAGCGGTTCGGAAGTTTATGAAATTTGTAGGTTCGGAAGTTTCTTTGTTCGAAAGTTTATGGCTCCATGTTTATTGTATCTAAATTATTTATGAATACTCTTGAGAAGTTATTTTCCTTAATTTGCGTATCAAACACCGGAAAATGAATAAGATTTACTTGTTTTTCAAGAAAATATTTTCCGTTATACCAAATACACCCCCAATCTCATCTTCTATTAGCAGATGCTTATTTCAAATATTAATAACACTTAGATCAATTATTTTGATAATTAGCCTAAGTTGGAATATGTGTGCATATAATGGTAGTCTATAAAAGTAAATAGAAGGGGTATTAATAGCACTAAAATTGACAACTTGGAAATGAAAATACAGGTACAAGAACAGATTAAATAGACAAAATTAGGGCATGCATGGATCATCATAATCATCTTGCTATTCCAATTATCCAATATTCACAAGCCAAGTCTGAAGTCCCTAATATAGAACTGAATCAATATTCTTCACCATTAATCGGTCTCGTCAGCGCCAGAAGTATATAGTCCTATTAGAAACGTTACAAGAAAAATGCTATAGTATGATTTATCATTTTGATCCAAGATTTCAATCAACACAAAGTTATTATTTTGCAGATTTAGACAGGAAGGGGAAACCTAACTGAATAATAGATGTTACATAGGATTTCAAATTCTAATCTTTTAACCAATGGATTATTCGTGCAAAAATATGGTGGCAAAATGGATAAAAAGAACAGTTATCCATCTGTACTGATACATTTTATACACAATAATAAAAGAACATATTTTGGACAAAGTAAAAAATGTAAAAATTAAAACTTTATACTGAAAATAGAATAGAAGAAAAGTGTAATTGCATATTTCATATAATGTAAAATAATAATCAAAATATTGACACATTCTATACAAAATAATAAAAATATATATGTGTGTATATATTTTAGACGAAGTAAGAAATCTATATTATCTATGTTATATTAAAGGAGGTATCTATATATTATATATTATATTATCTATACATAATAAAAGGAGAGGCAAAGGCATCATATTAATTAAACCAAGTGACAACAAAATAAAAAACCACTTAACAATTTTAGGACAAAAAAGTTATTCGTAAGATTAAGTCAAATATCAAGATACTATAAAATATTCTTCGCGCAACGCGCGGGTATAAATACTAGTTACTTTAAAAAGAACGATGAAATACAAATCTAAACTTAAAGGTGAAAAAGAGGTGCAGTATATCCAAAGGCGGATCTAGGATTTTATGAATATGGGTGCACCACTAAAAAAGTGAAAAAAAAGTATTAAGTGACAATTGATCCATGTTCCTCTAGGTGAATAATCCAATATTCAATCAAGTGCACCATTCAATCTTTTTGAAGCATGGGTACCAACACATGATATTCCACAAATTTTAGGAAGTATGTACATAAAATACCTAATTTGATGAAGAGACCATGGGTTCATATGTCGCATGATTTGAGCTATACAACCGCCCCTGAGTATATGGTCTGTATCTTCAACTGCATTAAACCGACGGCTTTACAACTTCTCACACCTAAGTCAGTTACTACTTAATTTGACATGGAAAAAGAGAAGAAACTCGCAAGAAAAAATAGAATGAACATACGCAAGCAAAAACGGAGGAAATATTGTTCGGATAATAATGGTATGAACTTTTTATCCACTATTTAATTTGTAGATTTGCCTGACTGCTGCTTATATCCTCTTTGTTCTATGCTTTCAAATACTACATAGTTCCTAAGTCATCTTCTGTTATCTCTGATTTTCTTTGGTCTAATTGACACACGTAATTCTTTAAAATTTTCGTGCCTATTTGATGTCTCAAAAGCTTTGTCATTGTCCACCATACAGTTTCATAAGTTATTAATTAGTTAAGTAAATTTTTATGTGTTATACTTGAATTAATTCTTTGTGCTGCGGTATGTACTTTTCATACTGCAGACCATTCATTCTTCAGCAGTTCTGAGTTGGACTTTGAATGTAGCAACTACACTTTGCACCTGCGCAAACTTCTTCCTCTTTTGAACAAATTAATCGTCATGTAGGTAGCAGAATTCAAATTAACTTAACTGAACAACACAAGGTTCTTAGTCTTTTTAACAAACTAATTGTTTTTTTTATCGTTGCTGTTTGGGATGTAAAGGCTGTTCATAAAAGATTAGCTGATGAGATGATTGAGAAAATATAGCCTACAACTGCTAGAACATTTACTTTAATTTGTGGATATGCACTTGTGGAAATAAAGGTTTGGCTAGATAAGTGGAGTTTGGGGAGGGTAATACGTACACAGACCTTACCCCTACCCCGAAAGGGCAGAGACGCTGTTTCCAATCGACCCTAGGCTTAGGAATAAGATAATTAGTAGTTATGTTTATTAAATCAAAGTTATTCAATTATAGATTTTAGGAATTCATTTACTGAAATTTTACATTCCCTTCTCGGTGTCATGAATGACTGTATTGGCAAATTTTGGGTTAACGTCAACTTGCTGATATTTTTTCCACTTCTTTTAGTTAGTTGATTTGTATGTTTTATGGTTTACAGCATTTATTTTTGCCGATACTATGAGAGGGGATTCTTTCGGAAAAGAAAAGGCAACACAACCTTTAACGCACATAACAAATCGTCAAAATTTGACACCATTACATTATACTCCTTTAAAGAGTTGTGGACATGCATCATCGTCTCAATGTCAGGAACAATTTCCAAATTTACCTCAACAGAAATATTTGCAATTTGGTTTGCCAACTTCAAATATGCAGAGAAATTATCTTCTATCGGATTTAAATGAGCTACCCCTACTGCAAGGTTCTTATGATAAATGAATTTATTTATATAACATGAATCATTTATACATATACTAACGGCATTTTATTATAACTTATTATTAGAACTTGAGGATATCAATATTGATGGTGATGTACCAGGTATGTTTTCACTTAATAAAAGATTTAGCTATTGTTCAAAATAATGGTAGCTTGCTTAAATACTTAACGTAATAGTACGTGATAACAATGCAGAAAATAATGATGCAATGGAAGATGAAGATGAGTATGAAGGTACGTCTTTCTTAACACAAATAATGATTCATTCATGTCCACTTTTTCAATTTATATGGCTAATTTAATATGATTTTAATGTTATACTATTTAGAGCGTGATGTTGGGTATGCAATTATTGACAATGAAGGTATGTATATTATTTATTTCTATATGCATATATATAATAAGTAGGCATACCATAACATAACACCTTGACATTAATCTTACATTTTCTTCTTTTATTCATAGAGTACTGGGATATAGACAATCCTACATATGAATGTGAACATTGTGGTGCTTACTTCTAGTACGAAGAAAGAATCAACAAGAAAGTCAAAGCTAAAAAACCAGAGTTCTCTTTGTATTGTAATCATGGAAAGATACACCTACCAAAGCCAAAAGAACCTCCCACAATTTTAAAACACTTACTATTCGGATCAGGTAACACGAAAATCTATTTTTACCATACGAACATAATATCTTCAATATATGAATAAATTTTGATTCACAAACAAATATTTTTATCTAGGTCCAAAAAGTAACCATTTCAGAGATAATATTAGAAGTTATAACTCAACATTTTCATTTACATCAATGGGAGGAAGAGTTGATGCTTCTGTCAACCAAACTAAGGAGCCAAGAACATTCAAATTATCTGGACAAAACTATCATCAAATCGGAAGTTTATTGCCTCCCGAAGGATCCACCCCCAAGTTTGCACAATTATACATATACGACACAGAACACGAAGTTCAGAATAGAATTCATGCACTGGGGTTAGTATTCATTTATTCTTAATTTATATATTCATGAATAATCTAACAAAAACAAACTTAGATCAATTTTATAAAACCTATTTTTATGCAGTCGTGGTGAAAGCATAAACCAACTTCATGCTGAAATTGTTCAAGATCTAAAACAAATGCTTGATGAACAGAATGTTTTAACTAAGTCATTTAGAATGGTCCGGGATAAATTTCAAGAAGATACTCACTCTAATTATAGATTGAGATTGATAGGGAAACGAAACTATGATAGAAGAAGATATAACTTACCAACGTTTTCAGAGGTAGCTGCTTTGGTGGTTGGAGATTTTGATGTATCTAGATGTGACCGAGACATCATTGTTGAAAACCAATCTGGACATCTACAAAGGATAAATGAGTTGAATGATGTCTATTTAGGTCTTCAGTATCCTTTATTGTTTCCATTTGGTGAAGATGGTTATAGGGAAGACATTCCTTTAAATGGAAATGATGAATCCAGTGGAGGAAGGCATTTTGTTAGCATGCGTGAATATTTCGCATACAAAATTCAAGAAAGGAACGGTGAAGTACCAACAATTGTGAAGTCAAGAAGATTATTTCAACAATTCTTGGTTGATGGATTTACAATGGTTGAATCGGCTAGGTTAAAGTATATCAGAACTCATAAAAAACAATTGCGTGCTCATATGTATAAAGGATTAGAAGATGCAGTTCTACATGGAGAGATAAATCCTTCTTCCCAAGGTAAAAGGGTAATTCTTTCATCCAGCTTCACAGGGGGTGCAAGATACATGATTCAAAATTATCAGGATGCTATGGCAATTTGCAAATGGGCGGGATATCTACATCTCTTCATCACATTTACTTGCAACCCAAAATGGCCTGAGATTAGTAGATTTGTAAAGAGTAGGGGCTTAACACCAGAAGATCGCCCAGACATTTTATCTAGGGTGTTCAAAATCAAACTGAATCATTTAATAAAGGATTTGAAAGAGAAACAAACTTTTGGAGCAGTTAAATCATGTATAGAATTCATGTTTTATAATAAATTATTATCACATTTACCTGATTTAATAAAGCATTTTGTTTTACATATAAATTACAACCACTTACCCCAATTATATATATTTTTTTTTGGCAGTGATATATATTATAGAATTCCAAAAGTGAGGGTTGCCTCATGCACACATATTGCTCTTTCTTCATAATAAATATCCAAATGTTGGAGACATAGATCAAATAATTTCAGCAGAAATACCAGATGAATTGGTCGATCCGTATTATTATAAGGCCGTGAAGAATTTCATGATGCATGGCCCGTGTGGTTCTGCTAGAAAATCGTCTCCTTGCATGCGTAATGGTAGATGTACAAAACACTTTCCAAAGAAGTTTGTAGAAAATATCACAACTGATGAAGAAGGATATCCTATTTATAAAATAAGGGACAATGGTAGAACTATCCAGAAAGAAGGTGTTGAGTTGGATAACAGGTATGTGGTGTTACACAATAGATTTTTATTGTTGAAGTATGATGCACATATAAATTTTGAATGGTGAAATCAATCTCGATCAATCAAGTACTGATTTAAATACGTCAATAGAGGTCATGATCATGTGACAGCAACATTTTCTCAAAGTGTGCATGAGGAAGACTCATCAACTGTTGATGAAATAAAAATGTATTATGATTGTCGATACATATCACCGTGTGAAGCTGCTTGGAGAATTTTTAAATTTCCAATTCACCATAGAGAACCTTCGGTAGAAAGACTTTCCTTTCATCTACCAAATGAGCAAACAATTATTTTCTTTGATGATGTTGCAAATAGACCAAGTGTAAAGGAATCATAGTTTTTAAGCTGGTTTGAGGCAAATAAGATTTATGAAGAAGCAAGAGAATTAACTTATGCAGAATTTCCTCTTAAGTTTGTGTGGAATAAAAAACTGAAAAAGTGGGAAAAAAGAAGAAATTCTGCACTTTCCATAGGGAGAATATTCTTTGTACCTCCTGGAAGTAGAGAGAAATATTACCTTCGAGTGTTGCTGAATGTCATTAAAGGACCTAAGTGTTATGATGATTTACGCAAAATCAACAATCATGAATATCTAACTTTTAGAGATGCATGTTACGCACTGGGTTTGTTAGATGACGATAAAGAATATGTGGATGCCATAAAGGAGGCAAGTAACTGGGGTATGACATCGTATCTTAGGCAGTTATTTGCTATGTTACTATTATCAAATTCAGTGTCACGACCAGAATACGTTTGGGAGGCAATATGGTTTTTAAAAGTAATGCATTTTCCATCATCAAATCCTTTATTGCCATGGTGTCTGCACAATTTTATGCTTCTATTGCAACTATCAGAACTGATACTGCATTTGAATTAGGATATGCTCATTCACATGCTTAATATCTCACTTCTCTTGGCATTTCACACCAAACTTCTTATCCATACACTCCTCAACAAAATGGAATAGTATAGAGGAAACATAAACATTTGTTAGAGACTGCTAGGGCCCTTCTTTTTCAATCCAAACTGTCTACCAAATATTGGATTTGGGGGGAGTGTGTCCTTACTAGAACTTAACTCATCAACAGATTTCCTTCCATTGTTCTTTCTGACAAAACACCATATGAAGTATTACTTGATCATCCTGCTAACTATGATCACCTCAAATCATTTGTATGCAACTGTTCCCCATCATTCCAGGGATAAACTACAATCTAGAGTTATTCCTTCTGTGTTTCTGGGTTATGGTTCTAATAAAAAGGGGTACAAGTTGCTGAACTTGGGAACCAAGTCTATCTTCTATACAAGGGATGTCAGCTTTGTTGAGCATATCTTTCTATCTGCTTCTACACCTTCTGGTTTCTTTCCTTCTTGTACTTCCTCCTTTCCTGATCATATCATTCCTAATACCGTTCCTACTCCTACCCCTTCACCATTTCCCTCTTCTGATTTTGCTACTACCTCTTCTGATCCTTTTCATACTTCTGATCATGCTACTGCTCCTTTACCCTTTCATTCTTCTGTTTCTTCTCCTAAATCTGGTTCTGTTCCTTCACCCATTATTACACACAACACACAAATTTCTATTTCTACTCCTTCTCTTCTTTTGAGAAGATCTTCAGGTCTACCATCACTCCGAACCACCTTAAGGACTATATTTGCTATGTTGTGCCTCCCGCTACTTCTGTCATGTCTTCCTCTTCCTCTCAGTCTACTTCACCTACCACTGTACTTGAACCTTCTTTCTGCCGTCAAGCTGCCTATAATCCTTCCTGGCAAGAGGCAATGTTGAAAGAATTCCAGGCCTTGGAGTCTAATCAAACTTGGGATATTGTTCCTCTACAACCTGGCAAGAAGGCCATTCCTTGCAAATGGGTGTATAAGATTAAGCAAAAATCTGAAGGTAGCATTGAGAGATACAAAGCCAGGTTGGTCATTAGGGGGGATACTCAACATGCTTGTTGATTATCTTGAAACATTCTCACCAGTGGTCAAGTTCACTACCATTAAATGTATACTTTCTTTGGCTGCCAAATTTTCTTGGCCTGTATACCAGCTTGATGTAAACAATGCATTTTTGCATGGGGATCTCTCCGAGGAGGTGTACATGAAAGTTCCTCTTGGCCTCACTGTCTCTTCTTCTTCTTCTGGTCCTCTTTTGGTATGCAAACTCAAGAAAATCATTTTATGGTCTCAAACAGGTATCAAGACAATGGTTTGCAAAATTGTCTAATGCTCTCACTTCAATAGGATATTCCTCCAGCCTTAATGACTACTCACTATTCTCTAAAATCACCCCCAGCTCCACTGTTTTTATTTCTGTTTATGTGGATGTCATACTATTGGTTGGCAATGATACCTCTGAGTTGGATTCTATCAGATCATTTTTAGACAACCAATTCAAGATTAAAGATTTAGGTTCTGTTCACTATTTTCTGGGACTTAAGGTTTCTCATATGCCCCAAGGATTGCTGGTTAATCAACATAAGTATCTCAAGGAGCTTCTTATTGAGTTTCATTGTGACTCTGCTTCTCCTGTTGTAACACCATCGGACATGTTTATCAAGGTCACTCTAGTTCTGGTGATCCATTGGCTGATGCTTCCTCTTATAGAAGGCTCATAGGAAAGCTAAAATTTCTTCAACACACAAGGCGGGATATCTCTTTCTCTGTTCAGCACCTAAGTCAGTTCCTTAATGCTCCTTGAATTGCTCATATGCAAGCATGCCTTCATGTTTTGAGATACTTGGTTAAGGATCCGGCTAGAGGAATTCTCCTCAACAACAATCAGGATTTTTTAGTCATTGCTTATTCAGACTCTGACCGGGCTGGGTGTCCTTCTTCTAGGAAGTCTATAACGGGTTATTATGTCACTCTTGGGGGCAATCCAGTTACTTGGAAGTCTAAGAAACATACTACAATATCATTATCTTCTGCAGAGGCTGAATAGGGCTCTTAGAAAGAGTGTTGCTGAGCTTACTTGGCTTGTTAGGCTGTTGGCAGACTTGGGACTTTCTATTTCTGCTCCAATTCCTTTGTACCGTGATAATAAGTCAGCCAGTAGCATTGCCAAAACCCCTGTTTCTCATGAGGACCAAGCATATTGAGCTTGACTGTCATTTTGTCCGGGAAAAACTTGCTAGTGGCCTCATCTCTCTGCATTATATTTCTACTGTGTCTCAACTGGCAGACATTCTTACCAAACGCCTCACAGGCATTCAACATCAGGTTCTCTTATCCAAATCGGGAGTGTTTTCACCCTCCAGCTGGAGGAGGGGTGTTAGAATAACATGCTTAATTCATACAAAGATGAAATAGACCCAGGCCCACATACTTGACAGATTTGTAGTTTTGTAATGTTATTGGCTTATTGTATCAATAGCCACAAATGTAATAGATAGCCATTTTTTAATGTTTAGTATAAATCGACAAATAAGGGTTAAATTGTACATGAGATATTATTGAATATACAGATTTCATCTCATATCTGTATTTTAGCTCTCGCTAGAACACTCGATCTAGGGTTTTCTTCCAAAGAAATTCATGGATTCTTCCTCGTTTATCATCATTTTAACACAAGTATACCTTGCCCTTGAGTAATCATACACTAAAGCTTGAAAAAACCGCTTACCATCACTAGGTAGGTACTCTGTATGGCCACGACACATAACCATGCATAGTGCTCCTGTTGCAGTTGCAGGTTAGGACCAGGCTCCCAGAGTATAAGCAATTCACTTGTTTACCATTCCCCTTCACTCTTCTCGAACGACCAATGATCTCTTCCTTTTGAGGAAACAACTCTGGCTTGAATTTCTATGAAATGGTTTAAGTGGAAAAAAAAACTAGGGAACTAATTGAATTGATGAAACCGAGAAAGATTATTGACTTAGGGAAACTAAGTTCTCAAACCATATTCTTGTTCTCATTTGTACCTTTTTAATAAGGAAAATGCATAAGTACCCCAACCTATGACCGAAATCCCAACTATACATTTTTTTCTTTCGGGGTCCTATTACCCGCCTGAACTATTTTAAAACAGAATTGTTACACCCTTGAAAGGCCACAACCACATTATATGTTGATCGTTGAAGCCACGCGCCAGGTACATTTCATTAAGGAATTTTTTTTAATCTTTTCTTGTTCTTTCTCTTGTTTTTTGTTTTATTATTCTATTCTTTTTTTCTTTCATTTTCTTTCCGTTCTCTTCCTCCAATTACGTACCTTCTTCCCAAACGTGACCACTCCCTCCCACAAATTTCTTTCCAGATTTTCTTTTTTCTGTCTTTTTCTTTTTTATTTATCAAATCTGAAATTATTGTTTAGTTTGTGGTTATGCAAGAAGAATATAATCATAAATGGTGGGATCTGGTGTTAATACGATGGACCCGCTGATGAAAGTTCTGCAAATTTTGGCCGGAGAAAATGGATTTCAATGGTCGGAAAACTTTCCGGCGAGGGATTTCCTTCACAACCTGGTTATTTTTCTTGCAAATTTATGGACCGATGAGAATTTTCTACAACTCAAAATCCTTCAAAGATTTGTTTACTTCTCAAATCATTTGGAATGAATATGTAATTACTGAGTTGTTTAAACAATTTTTTTCTTCTTAAAGCTAGTTACACTGAGGGAGATAGACGAGACAGAGAGGGAGGTCGTGGTCGCCGGCCAGCCAAGTGCCGGGGCGGCGGTGACAGACCCCATAAGAGAGGGTGGAGAGTATAAATTAGGGTTTCAGTGGTGGAGAAATTTGGGGGTTGCTACGCGGTGGTGGCATCGGCGATGTTGCTAGTCGGGCGGAGGAAGAAAAGAAATTAAAAAAGAGATAGAAACAGAAAGTAAAAGAAAAACTAAAAAGTTATATATATATATATATATATATATATATATATATATATATATATATATATATATATATATATATATATATATATATATATATATATAATGAAAGGCATATTAAAATAAAATTTTAGTATTTGTTTTTGTTGCTCACTCTCTTAAAAAGAGTGAAATTCACTCACTTTGTCACGTAAGCTTTTGAGGAGGTAATAATTTCATTTTAAAATAGTTCAGGGGTAATAGGATCCCGAAAAGAAAAAGTGCGTAGTTGGAACTTCGGTCCTAGGTTAGGGAGTACTTAAGCATTTTCCCTTTTTAATAAAAGCCTTTACTTATAAAAAAAAAAAAAAAGTTCTTGTTCTCATTTATTTAACATGTATACAAAATTGTCATGGCCTTACCCATCCATGCTAGTACTAATAATTTAACTTTAACTTTTAATTCTATCCTAAACGAGAAGCTTTTATAGCCACACAAATAATCTGGCATGTTTAGCACCACAAGTTTCAAAAGAATTATAGCCACACAAATATTATGGCTTGGTTAGGATTACAAATTTTAAAAGTCTTTCACTTCTTTTTTAAACTCCGTGCCAAGTCAAATTGGTTCATATTAATTGGAATGGAGAGATTACAAAGTAATTTTAAAGCAGGCCCTCTGCACTTATGTTAGTTGCCTGGTAATTTAGAGTAAAATTTATCATGGTGAATATGTGGCATTGAAAATTTGATACACATTTGGTCTTTTGGCAGGTGACATCTGCTGTATTCCACAAGGACATTGGCAATCTTCTGGATTTCATAGAGAGGCTAAAGAATGGACGAGATGAAATTGCTCTTGACAAAGATGAAATTGAAAATCTGACAATGAGGCTGAAGTTTATGCCGTCATTTTTTCCCGGGGGTTTTGATGCCGAAATATCTTGCGTATTATTTGAGCTTCATGATCTGGTTCAGTCACTTTTTCATCAGAGTGGAGATGACATGTTGCATAAGTTGATGGATGATGTCGCTCCTTGCCTCCTGAAAAAATTGGAAAGTTGTCTGAACTCATATCATAATTCTGAACCAAGTGCCACTATGACTGAGCATCAGTTGGTTGAACTTTTGGACGTCCTCCCCGTGTATCTCCATGATCAATCCAAGTTGCTTGCTGAGTTCATTTGCCCATTAAAGACTGAGTATGAGGTTCTTCAGAATGTATGTGGTAATTTAAGAGATTTCCATTGGCTAAAAGTAAATAATTACGTTGAGTATGAGACAATTGAATATGTCTTACCTCAATTGCAAGTTATGGCTGAGAGAGTAAAACACTTCTGTTTTGCCCTTTCGGCTAATTAATTTGATAAGATAGCTGACGTCCCTCAAGTAAAGCCAGCTCATCTGCTTCTTGAGATTGTTCCTGTTCAACTGGAGGTTATGCACATATGTTGTATAAATTTTTAAGCTTTAAAATCAGCAGAAGTTGGACACTTCAATAAGCAGCTCTTAGAAGCCTCTCCAGACATTCTTAGAGAATATCTAATTCATCTGTAAGAGCATAAGGTTAATGTTGTTACTCTTGGAACTTCAGCTCGAAACATTCATGTCATGATAGAGTTTCTATTGATTATTCTAACAGATGTGCCCAAAGACATTATTCATCACGACAAACTGTTTGTATTCTTGTCACGTGTTGTGGCTCTTACCAGGGAGGTATCCATTCTTGTTCGCAACTCAGAAGAGAACTCAAGGAATGAAGAGAATACGAATGAAACAAGTTGTGCAAGTCTAGATTTGCTGGGAAATATTGAATTCCTGAAGAAAGATCTCAAACATGTTTTCTTGAAAGCCCCCGAAGACTCATATCAACTCTTCTTCCCCAAGAGTGATGGATCACTCTTCATGAATCTTCTACTCATAAACTTAGATGGTTTGCTCAATTCCAATGCTTATGCAGTTGCTTTGATAAAGGAAGAAATTGGGTTGGTGAAAGAATACCTACAGTACATAAGATAGTTCTTTGGGAATGTTGAGCATCAATTGAATAGGGATCTTTGGAGTCGTGTTCTAGATGTGGCATATGAGGCAGAACATATCATCAATTCAATTCTTGCCAGAGATTATGGTCTCTTGCAGCTTATTTTCTTACTGCCTGATACCGTAGAAAAGATCAAGCTTATCAAGAAAGAGGTACAGGAAAGCAGGAGTCTTATTGTTGTAAACTCTCCCAACAAACCAATTGAAAGAAAGTCACCGAGAAAGCAAGTTGGGCAAATAATTGTAGGCTTTGAGGAGGAGAAAAACCTGATAATTTCACAGCTTATCAATCGACTAGCAGAGCTAGATGTTATTTCGATCATTGGCATGCCTGGTGCAGGTAAAACTACTCTTGCGCACAGAGTATTCAATGATATGTCAGTTACTAGTCATTTCGATATTCGTGCATGGTGCACAGTCGACCAGCAGTATGACAGCCAAAAGGTGTTGCATAAAATTTTTAATCAAGTCACTGGTTTAGATGCGGAATTTACTGAGGATTTTGATGTTTATGATGAGCTTCGAAAAAAGCTGCACAGTAGGAGGTACCTTATTGTTTTGGATGACTTGTGGGATACTGAAGCATGGGACGAGCTAACAATGCCTTTTCAGGATTTTCAGAAAGGAAGTAGAATTATTTTAACAAGTCGAGAAAAGAAAGTAGCTTTGCATGGAAAACGTCACAGTGATCCTCTTAACCTTCGATTGCTAAGACAAGAAGAAAGTTGGGAGTTATTAGAGAAAAAGGTATTCGGAGAAGAAAGCTGCCCTGATGTGGAGAAGAAATAGCCCTAAAGTGTGAAGGTCTTCCTTTGGCACTTGATCTGATTGGTGGAGTCATTGCGAAGTTGGAAAAGAAGGAGGATTTGTGGCTGGAAGTTTTAAATAATTTGAAATCCTTTAAGAATGAAGGAGAGGTGATGGAGGTTATAGAGTTAAGTTATGACCATTTATCGGATCACCTAAAGCCATGCTTGCTCTTCCTTGCAAGCTACCCAAAGGACGAAGATATTCAAATCTCTCAATTGCAAGACTTATGGAATGCCGAAGGGTTTATGGAACAAAATGACATGAAGAGTGTGGAAGAAGTATCGGAGTCTTATGTGGATGAGTTAATTTCTAGTAGCTTGGTAATACTTTTCCATGAGAGAGGTATCAGTGACCCGAGTATCAAAAATCATGATCTTGTGCATGATTTTTGTTCGAGAAAAGCTGAAAAGGAAAAGTTGTTTAGCTTTGTAAGTTCAAGTGATCCATCCTCTTCTTCAGATCTGATGCCACGGGGAATGACCATTCATTATGATCGTTCAGAAATTTTTTTTGTCCTGTTCAGCCCAGAAAAGAAAAATCCTTATGTTAAACACCTCCTCTCTTTGAAGCTAGTCATGGAAAGCTTCCTGAAAACTGTTAATAATCCTTATGACAAGCTTCCTGAAAACTGTCACCTAAGACACTTGAGGCTTCTTAAAAGGTTTGAGCTGCTGCACGTAACTTTGACAGATTCTTTGCTGAATGAAATAGGCATGCTTGTTCATTTGAGGTGCTTAAACATTCGAACAAAGGCAAGGCTTTCCCTCCATCATTTGCAAACCTCTTGAATCTGGAAACTCCGGTGGTGGATAATGGTCGATCAACAATGGTAATATCACCTAGTATTTGGAGTCTTCCAAAGCTACGACATGTGAGAATGAATAGTTTTTTTCTCTTTGAACCGACCATCGACAAACCAACAGTGTTAGAAGAGGAGTCGAAGGTAGAGAATTTGAGAATATTACATAATCCCACCATTTTCTGTTTGGAAGACAGAAGGGAGATATTCAAAAGATTGGACGTCCTTAATGAACTAGAAGAAGTTTCCGCATTTTTGGCACATCAGTACACATAGGCATCCGTGGGATTTTCACTTCCCTTCGAGCTTGAAAAAATTGGAGCTGAGAGGGTTTGATCCGACATCCGATTCACTATCAAGAATTGCGGAACTGTGTTTATGCGGATTAACCATGCAGGGGAAAAAATGGAACATGGAAGAAGTCACATTCGAGAATCTCAAAGTGCTAACATTGTATAGTGTGTCTTTTTGTGAATGGCAGGTTGGAGAGGAATCGTTTCCTGTGCTCGAGGAATTAGAATTACGATATTGTACTCAGCTTACGGAGATCCCAGAGAGTTTCGTCTATCACACTGGATAGCAGCCCTCAACTTGAAGATTCAGTCCTAAGGATTAAAGAATATGTTTCAGAAATGACAGGAGAAGACAAGCTTAAACTTTTAAATTATACCTTTTAGTTCCCTATCTGCATAAATCTGTGCGAGTATATGCGAATTTTATTATCTTCTTCCTACATTAAATTCCTTTCCAGTGTACTTAAACCTGTATAATCTTGTTTGCAGAGAGAGCATATATAAAGGTTACTTTGGCCAACAAATACTCAGACAGTTTTGTGTCTTATTCCAGCTGTTTCCTTTCCATTTCTTTTGTTTCATTGTGGCTAAAACTGATTGTCAAGTGTTACTCGGATTTCTGTTCACTTTCTTCTTTTTTTCCCTTTTTGGTGAGTAAAGCTGCTAAGGGACAGCAAAATTATCCAAAAAACAAGTATCTTATATATAGCTCTGCTTGTGTTTCTACAATTAATGATTCTTTTTGTCACTTTAGAATTCAGAGAATCTCAAATTTAGCCTTTTCCCATGACGTTTTGATGCGTTTTTGAAATGACATATTAACCAATCTATGATATAAGAATGGTCACATATGTTGAATCAGCATTTTGTACCGTGAGTCCGTGGCATAAATTACGAGAAAAAAAAGAAAATCAATCAGATTTTAAATAGTCACCTTTTGTCCACTCATTTCTTTAATTGTAGTTGCAAGTTTCTTTTGAAAAACATCCCGTCTTTTAGATAAATCAGAATAAAGAAAAAGTAAAAATGTTAACAATTTTATCATAATCCACACAAGATCCTAGTGATGCAGAGAGCTACTCAAATACAAAGGGAGTGCTACAGCTAAATTTTGCACATCCATCAATTTGACACTGCTTGATTATATTTCCAACACATGAATATTGGAATAAATATATTTCTCAGTAGCATAAATCAGAAATGCGGCTATCTGAGATTGAAATTCAAATGCTTTGACTAAAGGCTCCATGGGATGAAAATAGCTCCTTCAAATATTTATACATTTCAAGAAATATCCTTATTTCTCTCATGGTACACCTTGCTTCCACAGATCGAGAGAATGTTACTAATGGAACATATAGGAATTGGTCTGTCTTTTCAATGGATTGGATGCTTTTCCTCGTGATGGACCTGGAGAAGAGAGTGCATGTCAAGTATGAGCCTGGAATCATGTCTTCTTCGGACTATACTAGATTTACAATGCAATTTCCCTAGTAATATTTACGAATTATTATGGAGAATTCATTGGTAGCTAGGTAGATACTATGTGAAACTGACTAAACAGCCACATTACTTTCCTGTTGACAACTTCTGATTATGTACTTAGATTTTTTCACTAGCCTAACTTGGAATTGGTGCGCATATATATAATTGTAGTCTATAAAAGTAAACAGAAAATTAGTTACTAAAAGAGCAGTAAAATCACCTTAATAGGGTGAAAACATTTATTTATGGAGTAAAAAGTTCCTTTTATTTACACCAGTTTTTGCCTACCTTTGTTCCTCAAATCAGTGTATTTTTTATTTATCTAGTAAATTTAACTGAACAAGTTTTTATTGGTAAATGAGAGAATATTTTACCTGGTGAAAATACAGAAAGAAATATTAGTTGGTAAAGTTTATTTAAGGAACAAGAGAAAACTTTTTAACTATTAAGTATCTTTCCAATACGTCAAAATTGATTTTTGGCGAAAATATTTTTTTTTAAAAGGTTGGGTTAAGTTGGATTATTTTATGATGACAAAAGAAAATAAAACAAATGACTTTACTTTGTGTTTAAACGAAATCTCAATACAAGTTTTGACCGGAAAAAAAAAGGTCTCAGGACAAGTGGATATAGAACATCATAGGCCACATCATATGACAGGGACGCGCATACGATATTCACAGTTGCTTATAGAGATTAATTCAGAAGTCAATTGAATTATAGAGACTAATTCAGAACTCAATTGAATTAAAAAAAAAAAAATTGAATTGTATGTTAATGAAGGAATTGTCGATCTGTATTTGATTCTTCTTTCTATTGATGGCTTTTCAGGTGGAGTATAAAATATTATAGGCCACATCTCAAAAAAAAAGAAGAAGGACGTATATCATTTCCGGAATTGAGTGAAAAGACTAAAAGCATTTTCGCCCGAGCTGTAAAAATCAATTTATTTTAATTTATTTTGGATAATTAAACATTTTTCATTAATCACCGATATAACTTTACAAAACCACAGTTGACTTTTATCACATCCCTCTGTCTCATCTAAGAAGTCCTACCTGTACCTGTACATACATCAATAATCCTCAAATCATATGTGTTGTCTACTTCTAACTCAAAATTTAAGCTGCTGAAGGAGTTTTCTAGTTTGACCAGAAGCTCTCACATTACAAACACATGCAACAGTCCTAACTAACTCTTCTATTTCTTTGCTTTATTTCTCAATGATTCTAAGATTTCTCTCATTCCACATCATGTGTATAGTCTCAGCGTAGACCATTTTGAAGACAACATCATTCCTTGATTTTCTTTTTGCATTTTTCACTACCCATTTCCAATGTTGGCTCCATGAATTTGCACAGTAAAGTCGACTTTGCATCCGTCGTAGTATCCTCTTCCATAGTCACTTGGCAAACTCACATTCAGCAAACATATGGTTTCTACTTTCATCATAGGATTGGCATAATATGCATATGGTGTCCACCTGCATTCCCCTTCGAGCCAGTCTATCACTAGCAAACATCCTGTCCTGGAGATACAGCCACATGGTAAATTTAGCTTTAGCCCTTGCATCATTCCTGTACATAAACAGTTTTCGTTCCACTATAGGTAATTGACGAAACCATCAGATAGTATATTTGTCTGATCATGCTGATGTTGCTCTTGGTTTGAATTTGTGTTGGTTCCACCAAATCCCTTGCCTCAATCATCATTCTGACTAGCCAAGAGGCCTGCTGAGGTATTGGCGTATCAGAAATTTGTTCCCCTTTTATGTAATAGGCATGTATTTGATCCACATTTTGTCCCCTTTGTGTGCAAGATCCCAGTGATTCTTTGATGATGCTGCTCTATTCCACACTTTGAGATAGATTAGATTAAGTCCACCTGCACTTTTAGGTGTGCATATCTTTTCCCAAGCCACTAATGATCTTCTTGTGATGACAATCTCTCCCGACCAGACATAGCTCCTGCAGTAAGCTTCAATTATCTTCAGCACTTTACTAGGGATCAAGAATAACTGTGACCAATAAGCTTGGATGCCAAACAAAACAAACTGCACTAACTGTATTCGACCAGCATATGAGAGCTTTTTAGCAGTCCGTTGATGAAATTCTTGCCACCATTTTCTCAATGAGGTGTTGCCATTGAGCTATTGACATCTTTTTAGTGGACAGAGGGATTCCTAAATACTTGATTGGTAATTCACCTCTGGCATATCCTAGCTTCTGCAGTATCTCTTCTCTTACCAGTTGTGTTACTCCTCCAAAGTAGATTGAGCTCTTCTCTTGGTTAGCTTTCAAGCCTGAAGCCTCATAAAATTGGTTTAGGTATTGTTGCAGTTGAGTGACTGATGACATATCACCCCTTGCAAAGAGCAGTAGGTCATCTGCAAAGCTAAGATGAGTGATTCCCAGCTTGAGACATCTGGGATGATAATTAAAACCCTTATTCTTTTTCAATTCATTCAGGCATCGACTCAAGTACTCCATTGCTATTGCAAAAAGGAAATGAGACATGGGATCTCCCTGCCTCAACCCTTTAGCTGCTGGGAATGGCTCTGAAGGTTCCCCATTTATAATTATAGAGTAGCTTACTGTTTTCACACAAGCTTGCACCCATTGTTGAAACCTACTAGGAAATCCCAGTTCTATCATCACCTTCTCTAAAAAAAATCATTCCACAGAATCATACCTTTTTGATAGGTCGATTTTGATCATACATCTTGGAGATGAGTTATTCCTTGTGTATGCCTTAACAAGCTCATGGGATAGAATTATGTTGTCTGCTATTTTTCTCCCAGGAATGAAGCATGCTTGAGCTTCACTGATGACACTAGCAATTACTCTTTATAATCTATTTGCTAGAATTTTGGATATGATCTTATATAGGACAATGCAACAAGCAATAGGTCTGAATTCCTTTGATGTTGCTCTATTACTCACTTTAGAGACAAAGGTGATTGTTGTACAATTTATAGTGTTGTAGAGCCTACCAGAAACGAAGAACTCCTGAACTACTTGCACTACCTACTGCTTAATTATAGGCCATGCCTTTTTAAAGAAGCATGAATTGTAGCCATCAACCCCAGGGGCCTTGTCCTCATGAATATCACATAGACTTTCAAATATCTCCTCCTTTTAAACTTCTGCAATTAAGCTGAGTTGTTGATCATAAGTGAGCTTGGGTCCATTTTGCATGATTTCTTTATTGATTACAGGCAATGACTTGGCATAAGAACCCCTCAGATTTTTATAAAAGTTGACAAACTCTTCTTTGATGCTAGCAGGTGTAGTTAGCTTCCATCCATTCATAGTTTTAATCTCCAGAATCTGCTTCATGTGGCTTCTTTCATTTATAATAGCGGAGAAACACTAAGTGTTAGAATCTCCTAGATTGATCCATTTTACCCTTGACTTTTGCTTCAGTATACTCTCTTCAATTAAAGACCGTTTCTCCAACTCATGTAGTGTGTTATTCTCTTGTTCCAATAGGTTGTCAGTGTAGTGTTGTTGTATCTTTTCCTGCACTGTGATGAGCTCCAACCTCACATTCTCAATTCTCTGCGTTATGTCGTTATACTCTTTAGTGTTAAGCCTTCTGAAACATGGTTTAAGGGCTTTGAGTTTTTTTCCATATGCCCTCCATTTTATCATCAGCCACTCTCCTCTTCCATATGTTCTCCACCATTACTTCAAAATCCTCATGAGCTGCCCATACATTAAAGAACCTAAAAGGTGATTTAATGTTGAGTCTTACAGATTTTATATTGAGTAACATAAGGGATTGATCAGATATCAATTGAGTATCATACTCAGTGCTCACAGTGCCCCAGTTCAGAAAAATGTTGTTTTTAAAAGTGCTTTTTGAAAAAGTACCTCAGGAGAAAAGCAACATGTTTTTGGCTAATTAAATTTGAAAAATTACTTTTGAGCAACCATTTGTGTTTGTCCAAACTTTTTTGAAACGTGCTTTTAAGCATCAAATTACGAATAAGGACATGAAAAAATTTAATTAATAGTTAATAGTTTATAAGTAGATAAATAATCATAAATATTTATTATTAAAAATAATAATTAAGTATTTTATTTATTTAAGTAAAAGATGACAATTAAATTTAAAACTACTTTATTTTTTCAAGATGATTCACATATATCAAATAATCATTCAACAAATATGAAAATTCACCCCAAAGGTTGTTATATATTACTTAATAGTTTAAACAAAGTAAGATTATCTTGGTATATATAATCTTTTGCTAAAGATATTTTTTGTAAGAAGAAAATTCGAAACTAATTTTGCTTCTAGAGAGACGCTACTATTTCCTACTTCTCAAAAATTATTTTTGCTTATACCCAAAAGCTCGGCCAAACATCTCAACTTGAGATAAAACACTTTTGGTCCCGGGAGAAGCTTGGCCAGGCAGGCTATAAGTAGGCGTTTGGACATTAGAAATATGGAAAAGGGCCAAAAATGCCCCTAACGTATTGAAAATGGTTCACAAATATCCTTCGTTAACCTTTTGGTCTAAAAATACCCCTAACGTTTTATTTTTGGTTCAAATACATCCTTCATACTAACAGAACATGGATGGTAAATTTTATCACTTTTAAATAGCCACATGGCATTTTCTAAGCTTTCCACGTGTATTCCTTAGCACGTGAGAGCAAACTCCATCGAACACTAACACTTCATCCCAACTTCCATTCATTCCCTAAATAATCTCATCCTTAATATGCATGATTGAAGAATTCAAACTGACGGATCAACTTGCCATTGTCTAACAAACAAGGAGAAAATACAGTCTTGATCATTGAATCGCATCAATGGAGCATCGATGAAACCTTCCCAGACCTTGTTGTTTATACTGAAAGAGAGCGCCAGGGGAAGGGGGAATAAATACATAACTAGAGGAGGTTGTATTTGTAGAAATTAGTAGCTTAATGCAATTGTACCTAAGGCTATTTATGTAGTATTGTTCTAGAAGGTGTGTTAGTAAAATTAGAAGTTAGTTAGTTGTTAAAGTCTGTGGTTATATATATGTGTACAATACTCTTTCTGCTTCAGTTTTTGAGCAATAGAATGAGCTCAGTTTTTCTCTCTTCTCTCTCTCTTCTTCTTCTCTCTTCTTCTCTCTTCTTCTCTGAGAATGCGATGCCTATGAAGAGATCAACAATGCTGACCTAGGGTCTCTTTTGACATGGTATCAGAGTACGGCTCCACGCGATTCTGATTGTCGAGCTTCAACATCTACTCATTTCTTCTAGATCTCTGTTTTTTGTTTCAAGTTTTAGTTGCTCTTCTAAAATTGTCTTCTGACTGAGAAATTCCCAAAATTCTTCGATTTTCTACTGAAATGGCTATTGATACTCCTAATACGAGTGTTGCATCATCTTATGCAAACATTCAAACAATCGATTGCAATGATCCGCTGTATGTACATCCTCCGGACACACCAGGTATTTCACTTGGGTCTGAATTGCTAATTGAAACAAAAAACTATTCGGAATGGAGTAGATCTATGACAATGTCGCTATTGGTAAAGAATAAGCTAGTTTTTATAGATGGAACCTGTACTAGAGCTCAATATGAGAAAGATAACATTAGGCTAAGGCAATGGGAACGGTGCAATGCAATAGTCCAGTCGTGGATCAGAAGTTCAGTAGCACCAGAACTTAGGAGAGGAATTGTTTACTCTTCAGATGTGCAAATGGTGTGGAAGTATATGAAGGATAGGTTTGACAAAGTAAATGCTACGAAAATTTATCACACGAACAAGGAAATAAGTTCTTTGACACAAGGAATCTCTAGTGTGTCAGTATATTTTTCTAAGCTAAATGACCTGTGGGATGAATTTGAATCAATTATCCCTTTTCCTGGTTGTGATTGTGAGAAGTCCAGACAATTTGTTGTGGTCTTACACCAGCAGAAATTTATGAAGTTCTTAATGGGATTGAACGAGACTTATGCACCACAAAGGAGTCAGATTCTGATGATGCACCCTACACCAACACTTGATCAAGCATATTCCATGATTGTTCAAGAGGAAAGTCAGAGGATAAGTGCATGTTATACTGCACATAATGGAATTTTAGGAGGTGCACCTCTGGGGATGGAGAATAGTGCACTGGTGACTGCAAATGCTTCCAACATAAGACCTGGGAGGAACAATGTATTGTTATGTGATTACTGCAAAATAAAAGGGCATACAAAAGATACTTGCTACAAACTCAATGGATATCCACCAGGCTTTAAGTTCAATAACAGTAAGAGGAGAGGAACACATGACAACAGTAGACCTATGGCTCCTATGGCTCATAATGTGAATGCATATGATGAGATTCAAAATGCAGGAAATGCATATGCTATGCAGAATATCCCAATTGTTCCAACTGTGCATGGGTTTACTCCAGAACAATATCAGCAGATTCTCAAACTATTGAGCAATGAACCTGAGCCTACAGACGTTGCCAACATGGCAGGTAAATCACTAACTGAACATAGCTGTTGGATCATTGATTCTAGTGCCTCAAATCATATGGTATCATCCTTGAATCTCTTGTCGAGTATCATCCAAATACATGAACCTAAATTATCTTCAGTCCATCTACCAAATGGTAATAGCACCAAAGTTACTCATACTGGTTTCTGTAACTTGTTTAACTCAAAAACCATTCATAATGTTCTCTATGTACCTGAATTCAAATATAACTTGTTGTCTACATCTAAATACACTAAAGAGTTAAATAGTGTTGTCCACTTCTATCCTGATTTTTGCATCTTTCAGGACCTCTCCAGTGGCATGGTGAAGGGGATTGGTAGACTCAAAGGAGGTCTCTACATCTTCAATCCTTTAGCACATGCTACTGCTTCCCCTCTTCCTCCAAATGTATGACAGTTTCACATCAACCAAGTTCAAGTTTTCTGTGGCATCAAAGACTTGGCCATGCCCCTATGACAGTCTTATAAACTATACCTGAGATAAATAAATACCTGTCTAAGTCATCTGTTTGTAATTGTCCTGTTTTTCCTCTTGCTAGACAAGTTAGATTGTCATTCCCTATTAGCACCTCTAAGTCTGTTTCTTCTTTTGAACTAGTTCATATGGATGTTTGGGGACCCTATAGAGTATGCACTTATAATGGCTTCAAATACTTTCTAACTTTTGTTGATGACTACACTAGAATGACATGGACTTTTCTCTTAAGACTCAAGAGTGATGTATATGTTGTTTTAAAAGAATTCCTTCAACTTGTAGAAAATCAATTTTGATACAACTGTCAAGTGTATCAGATCAGACAATGGACATGAATTTTTTAACACTCTTTGTGACAGTCTTTTCAAGTCCAAAGGGATAATTCATCAAAGCAGTTGTGTGCACACTCCACAACAAAATGGAGTTATGGAGAGAAAGCACAAACACCTTCTTGAAATAGGAAGAGCCTTACGATTTCAAGCCAACATACCTTTGCATTTTAACATCAACATACATCATAAATAGGCTCCCTAGTTCTGTTCTACAAGGAAAATCTCCTTATGAGATGTTCCATAGTAAACCTCCTTCATATGACCAAATGAGAACTCTGGGATGTCTTTGTTATGCTACAAAGGCTGATTTCCATGATAAATTCAATCCTAAGTCTATACCTGGAGTCTTCATGGGATATGCACCAACACAAAAGAGATATAAAGTGTATGATATTGTTGCTAACAAATTTCTAGTTAGCAGGGATGTTGTCTTCAAGGAAGGAATATTTCCCTTCAAATATCCTAAACACAGGTTCCTAGTGATTCCTGATCCTACTCCCAATCACCTTACCTCAGATATATTTCCACCTTCGAACATAGCACCAGAAACTTCTGCCACTAATGAACCAGAAGCTCCTACTGTTGATCTTTCAAATGATTTCACAAATTCACCTACTCCTTCTTCTGATTCCCCTGCTGATTCTTCTGTTATTCCTACCCAATCTTCATCCTCTTTGCCTACAGAATCACCATTTGACATTCATGATAACTCACACTCAAACAATATCCCAATTACCTACCCCACACAAGTTAGGAAGTCAGGTAGAGTCTCCAAACCTCCTATCTGGCTGACTGATTATGTTCATTTTTCCTTACCTTCTATATCTTCTTCCACTTCATTACTCTATCCTATAAACCAACTCATTTCCTATTCTCATCTTTCACCTAACTTTCAGTCCTTCCTAGCCTCTTTTTCTTCTGATCTTGGACCGTCATCTTTATCACAAGCCATCAAAGATGACAGATGAATCAAGGCTATGAAACTTGATATTGAGGCATTAGAACAAAACAACACTTGGGAGGTTATGACTCTGCCTCCTGGAAAAGTTCCTATAGGATGTAGATGGGTCTACAAAATTAAATACAATGCAAATGGTACAGTGGAGAGGTTCAAGGCAAGACTAGTGGCAAAGGGGTATACTCAACAAGAAAGGATTGACTTTTATGATACCTTCTCTCCTGTAGCTAAGATGACTACAATCAAAATTGTCATTCCAGTTGCTGCACTTAAGCAATGGCCAATCTCTCAAATGGACGTGTATAATGCTTTTTTGAATGGTGAATTACATGAAGAAGTCTACATGCAATGACTATACCTCAGGTATTTGGTAGCCAAGGGGAGCATAGGGTATGTAGACTACTCAAATCTCTCTATGGCTTAAAACAAGCCTCTAGGCCATGGTATTTGAAACTAATAGAGGCCCTTCTCAAATATGGTTTTCATCAAAGCAGACATGATTACTCCCTATTCACTAAAACAGCTAATGAAAAGTTTGTTCTCATACTTGTCTATGTAGATGGTTTACTCATTACAGGTAATGATCAAGAGGAGATTGATGCATCAAAAGCATATTTACATCAGAACTTCAAGCTGAAAGACCTTGGAGAATTGAGATATTTTCTGGGAATTGAAATTGCTAGATCATCAGAAGGTATCTTTATGTCTCAAAGGAAATATTCCTTGGAGATGATTTCAGAAGCAGGATTCTCAGGGTCAAAGCCCATGAAGACTCCAATGGAACAGAATTTGAAGCTTACAAGCATAGAATTTGATGAGATTGTGAAAGAGAACACTGATGACAGCATCCTGGAAGATAGAAGTCTTTTTCAAAGATTAGTTGGAAAACTTTTGTATTTGACAATCACAAGACCTGACATTGCATACGATGTGCAAAGCCTAAGCCAGTTTACGCATGCTCAAAATAAGTCTCATTATGAAGCTGCACTACATGTAGTGAAGTACATTAAAGATTAACCTAGACTTGGACTTCTCATGTCCATCAATAGTGCAGAAATAATTCAAGGGTTCTGTGACTCAGATTGGGGATCATGTCCCATGTCCAGGAAGTCAATCACATGATTCTGTATCAAACTGGGGAACTCTCTCATTTCACAGAAAGCAAAGAAGCAGATCACTATCTCGAGGAGCTTAGCTGAAGCTGAGTACAAGAGCATGGCACATACAGTGGCAGAGTTGACATGGTTAAGTGGCCTACTAAAGGAACTGACAGTAGTCATTAAGGAGCCTATGGAGTTATTTTGCAACAACAAAGCTTCCTTACAGATTGCTGCGAATCCTATCTACCACGAAAGAACTAAACACATAGAAATTGATTGTCACTTCATAAGAGAGAAGATTCAAGAAGGTTTGATCAATACTGGGCACATAGGAAGTAATAAACAACCATCGGACATCTTGACAAAGGCCTTGGGGCACCAACAACATGCAGTTCTGGTATCCAAGTTGGGAATGAAAAACATTTTCCATTCTCAACTTGAGGGGGAGTGTAGAAATTAGTAGCTTAATGCAATTGTACCTAAGGCTATTTATGTAGTACTGTTCTAGAAGGTGTATTAGTGAAATTAGAAGTTAGTTAGTTGTTAAAGTCGGTGGTTATATATATGTGTACAATACTCTTTCTACTTTAGTTTTTGAGCAATAGAATGAGCTCAGTTTTTCTCTCTTCCCTCTCTCTTCTTCTCTGAGAATGCGATGCTTATGAAGAGCTCAACAATGGCTGACCTAGGGCCTACTTTTGACAGTATTTAATAATAGCTCAAGCAAATTTTTGCAGTTAATAGAGAAAAAAGGCCTGTTTATATGTATATACTCTGAAAATCGAATTGAGGTGTGAGACGTAGAAGAGTAATGTCTGTGTAAAGTTTATGACTTTGACAAGGAAATCACCATTGTAGCACTCATAAATAGAACCCGCATGACACAGACTAGGTAAGACTCTCTGTACATATTTTCTTTATAGATTCTTTATAAGCATTCTTTACAGAGGAGTTATTATAAAGTCAAAGTTCTTGATAAGATTCAACCCAAAAATCTATAGATGTGAAAATTCTTGATAGGATGTAGAAACAGAGGAAGAAATGGATGAATATATTTTATTTTCCAGAAAACTACATTTTATTTGCTGCACTTTTGTTTTGATATCTAAGAGCTGTTTTTATTCAATTCGGTTAAAGGTCTACAACTTTAACTGCATTCATAGTAATAGAAGTTTCTTTAGGTAGAAGTAGGGGTGGTAAATGGGCGGGTTGGGCTGAATTTGGGCGGGTCAAGATGGGTTAGATCAATAAATGAGTCATTGCCCAACTCAGCCCAAAGTGTACTTGGGCTAAGATGGGTTGGGTCAAGATGGGCTAAACAATGGGTCATAACCCAACCCGCCAACTTGACCCATGTTTTTGAACCATGCTCATCTTACCGTAAAAAATCTTTTTACCTCAAAATGTGTAAGTTGAAAAATATTTTGCAGGGGGTAGAGGGTAGGTGGGTGGGTGGTGAAGAAAAATAAAATAAACAGGAAATTTAAAATATAAAAAAAAGGTAAATTTTTTTTAGGGGGTTTGCGCGGGGGTGGGGTGGCTGGTGCAGAAAAAAATAATAATTAAAAATACAAAAAAAAGTAAAAAAAACTTTTTT
>MDKI01023039.1:0-65491 GCA_005239505.1 Nicotiana paniculata | reverse complement strand
CGAGTTGGAACACATAGAAGAACCAGGTCCTTCTATAACGACAACACTCGAAAATTGGACTCCGCACAAATCACCCCCCCTCTTGTGTGGTATTGACGTATAAAACATCAATTGGTATCAGAGAGGGTTATCCTTGAAGAGGCTAACACCTTAGAAAAAGATCAAGATGAGTGCACCACCTGGGAACTGGGAAGGACAATCAACTGTTAGGTCTCCACTCTTCAATGGCCAGTACTACTCCTGGTGGAAGAATAGGATGAAGGATTACTTAATTGGAGAAGACTATGAACTATGGGACATAGTCACTGGCGGTCCTTTAGCCACCATGAAGAAGACTGCTGAAGGAGTAGATGTGCCAAAGACTAGAGCTGACTGCACTGCTGAGGATTTGAGAAAGTGGGAGAAAAATGCTAAGGTCAAGAAGTGGCTTGTGTGTGGACTCGGTCCAGACGAGTATATCAGAATTCAAAGCTGTACCACCGCCAAAGAAATTCGGGACACTTTGCAAGTGGCTCATGAAGGAACACCGCAAGTGAAGAGGTCACGAAGAACTCTATTATATTCTCAATATGAGAATTTCACCATGAAGGAAGGAGAGACCATCCAAGAGATGTATACAAGGTTCACTACACTGACCAATGAACTCAAGTCTCTTGGAAGGGTCATTCTTGAAGAAGACAAGGTTGAGAAAATTCTGACAAGGGTCTTGCTAGTCTCTTGGGAAAGCAAAATTACAGCCATTCAGGAATCTAAGAACATTGCAACTCTTAAGCTGGATGAGCTGATTGGAAATCTCACTGCCTATGAACTTAAAAGTCAGACAATGAAGATGGATTGTCCCAAGAAGGAAAGGAGTTTGGCATTCAGAATCACTACAGAAGCTGATCTGGAGGAGGATGAAATCACCATGATCGCAAAGGACTTCAAGAAGTACCTTATGAGAGCAAAGGTTCCTTCAAGAAGTGAAAGCTACAACAAACCAACGGTTCCTAAAAAACAAACCAATGAGGGGTGTTACAAGTGTGGCAAGACTGATCACCACATCAAAAACTGCCCTGAATGGGAAATTGAATGGAAGAAAGAAAAATCTGAACGAAGGAACAGGAAGAAGGAACAGGTTCAACCCAAGAAAAACAGAACATCAACAAAGACAATGGTTGCTGCTTGGGGTGAAAGTTCAGATGAGGAGTCAGATGATAAAGATGTAGATGAACAAGCACTTATGGCAATTGGAGAATCCGATGAGGAACCTGAGGTAAGTATAATTCATCTCAAAGACAAGATTAAATTTTTGTCTAGAGAAAGGCTATCTGAGTAATCCTGGATTTCCTTGATGAATCTAAGGATCTAAACAATGAAAAGAAACAACTGTCTAAGGAGTGTGTGATTTTGAAAGCTAAGTGCAAAAATCTGGAACTTAGGGCTAGAGAAAGTGATAGTAAAAATGCTGAGTTAAAGAACCAGGTTCATGAACTTGACACCACTGTCCTAGAGCTAAGATCTGAAAATCTAAAACTGAAATTAGGAACAGGTAAAAACAAAGTTGATCACACACAACTCACATTAGAAGAAAACCTAGGAAAAATGAAAGACGAGTTGTACAAAAGAGATGAGCAAATAAGAGTCCTTAAGGAGGATCTAATCAAGGTCAATCATGAACTAGATAGAACTAGAAAATGGAACAGGTCCTCTGATGCTTTGACATGCCTATAGGAATATCATAGTAGCAATAGAAGAGGACTTGGATTTGGGAATCCGCTACCTAAGTGGGATCCTAAAAGAAAGTACCTCACTCTTCCTGAGAACAAGATTTGTACTCACTGTGGTAAGACTGGTCACTTTAAAAGTGAATGTAATGCAAAAGAAAAGGACAGTCAAAAGAACAAAAGTTTTGTTCGAGGGAAGAATTGGCTACCAAGTTGGGCTAAAAAGAATTTAATTCATCCTTTTTCTTATAGAAAAGGACCCAAACTAGTTTGGGTTCCTAAGTCTAACCCCTGATTTTCTTTTGTAGATTCAAGTGAAAGGTAGTAGACAAATATGGTACCTGGATAGTGGCTGCTCAAAACACATGACTAACAACAAGGACTAGTTCCTTTCACTTGAGGACCTCAAAGGAGGAAATGTCTCCTTTGGAAATGGAAAGAAAGGTGAAATCACTAGGGTTGGTAATAACAAGATGATGAAGAAATTGGGCTGGTCAGACACTCAGTCCAAACTAATGCAACACTGGAGGAAGGAACAGGTGATGGAACAGGTTCATCCATCCCGGGCAACATGACAGTGGGAATAGAAAAAAATAATTCCCAAACTTCGTTGCAACCTGTACTTGAACCTGTTCCACAACAACAAAGCAATGAAGGAACATTAAGGAGTAACTAGTTGGTTGTTAAACCATGCAGATATCTTTACAAAAGCACTGAGTAGAGAGAATTTTGAAAGGAACATGTTACTATTAGGGATGATTAAGATCACTTAACTGAACCAGTTCAGAATGTAAATACATTAAAAACAATGAAAACAAAGAAAAAAATTGGTTAGAAAAGTCTGAAACGGGTGTAAATAATCAGATTAACAATTGCTTAGTCTCATTCTGTAAAAATTATACTCTTATGCCATGTTTTGATATGACTCACTGATCACAAATGAAATTTTTTCTATCTTTGCAAATTGAGGCTTCATCAAGAGGATTCTAAAATGATGAACCTGGTTCATCGTGAAAGTTCATCTGAAAGGCGAGGTATGTGTTCTACACTCTGTACACTTTGAAATACTAATAATTAAATCATGAGCAGAACTCTGCCCAAACTCAAAAAAATTTCAAAGCCTATCCATTTGACTTTGAACCAGTTCTGTTTCAATAAGAATCCTCACCAAATTAAAATACCTAGATTCTAGGGAAGCCTTAACCGTCAATTCAAAATTTAAAGTTCATTCAAGACATCCCCTCCCTTACAAAACCATTCCCAAATTTTTGATGACTCAGGTAACATCTGTCCCAAGTCCTTCTTCTGAGGTCATCTCTGATGTTGCTGAAAAACTTAGAAAATAGGTTCATACTGATTAGGTCTGTAATAGATGTGGAGTTGCCGAAAACAATAAGAATAGGTGGTAAAAGGTAAATAAAAATAAATGAGAGCGAGGGAGTACAGAGTAATGAGAAAGGGAAAAGGGAAAGAAGTGGCTGATTCTTCACCCACGTCTGAATCTTTTAGAATGACTATTTGTGGAGCTAAGCCAGAAAAGGAGGAAGAAAGTAGCAAGAACGCAGGGGAAGTGAATCAGGAGAAACCACTGAAGGGTTAGTAAATTTAGGAAAGGTACAGATGAACCTGGTTCATCTACTTAGGAAACCCTGGCGGATCTGCTGAAAATGTTAGGCGATAATTACAATCCAAAGAAGAAAAGAACTCCTAAAGCTCAAACGACTGGAACAACAAGCGAAAGTAAGAAAAGAAAAGCTGCTCCTTCTGAGACTTCTAATATTTCTCTTCCAAGAGTAAGAACTACAAGGAGCAAGGTAAAGCAAAGTGAGGACGAGTTGAAGAGAGCTTTGAGAGGAGAGTAAGAGAAAAGAGTGGAAAAAGGGAAAGAAAAGGTTGTTGAGCCTATTGAGTCTGTTGAAGTGGATGAGATGGACCTGGTTCATCAAAGTGAAAAAGTGGCAGAGGTAGAGGTTCAGACCCCTAAGCCCAAGAAAGCCAAGACTTCCTGAAATAAGTCTTCATATGTTTCTAAGTTTGCTAAACCATCCATCTTGGCTAAATGAACCAGGTCTGCAGTTTTCCCAAGCCTTAATTTCCTAGCCTGCCTAGAACTTTCAGTGACCCAAATTCAGAATTTTTGTTTGTTGCTCATGTGTTAACTATTTTTGTTTTATTTTGTGGATTGTGGCAGAATCGTATTCGCTCTATCAATGAAATCTGATGCTTTTTGCTCTGATTCAGTATCTATATTTTTTGATAGTTTTAATTCTAAGTTGATTATTGATGATTAATCTATGATTGCATATGCAGTTGCCCAAATGGCCATGAGTAAGTGTTAATAATCTGGGATTCACACAATTTTTTTTGCAACTTTTCGATGATGCCAAAAAGGGGAAGATAGGTTGTGCTCTGAACATGTGATATTTATAACCTAATGAACCTGGTTCTTTGTGATAAATGGTTTATAATCTTACATGTGTCAATGTTGGACTAAGATGAAACAGGCATGAAGCACAAAGTTTGTCATCATCAAAAAGGGAAAATTTGTTGTCCCAAGAAAGGAAATAGTTTTGAAGATTGACAAAGGAACTCCGAGATGAACCAGGTCCATCACAGGTGACATAGACCAGCAGAGTTAAAGGCACATGAGATGCACATGCATGAGATAAATGTATTCTGGTAAAATTGAGATATCTTCTGATCGAAAAGATTGCAAAAACGAAATTGGAGAAGGACTCCTTATTCAATAAGAATAGAATCTAAGATAAGGAAGGATTTAGGAGTTGAGTTTGACTAGAACTCTTCCACCAAGGAAGAGTTGCATTAGGATTCTAGTTAAATCCTTATCTACTAACTCCTATAAATTGCAGATTATTCTTATTGTATCAAGAATTGAGAGCAAAATTCGTGAAGAAATTTTGCAAGCAGTTCGAGCCAAATTGGAGAGTGCGAGTCTGGAGCTACTTGAACCAGCTAGACCAGTTCCATCTGTTGTCTTTTAGTCTAGTTTATGGTAGTAGATGGTCTAAAATTATACCTTTTTCAGCTTTCTTAGAAGCAAATTGTACTAGGTACTTGAGTTGTATCATTCAAGTTATATTTAACTTGACGTAGTCACAACAGCCTGTGGCGTGTTGTTATAAGGGTTAGAGTTAATCCTTAGGTTTACAAAAGAGTTTATTTTGTAAATGATGTTGGCTCAGAGTTGTAGTGAAGTGTTTGGAGAAAATCCTACTAAGTAGTAGGTCATGGTTTTTTCACCTTTTGAGGCGGCTATTTTCCACGTAAAAATCTCTGTGTTCTTTACTTCTCTGAGTTTATAATTCCGCAACAGTACGAGTTGGAACACATAGAAGAACCAGGTCCTTCTCTAATGACAGCACTCAAAAATTGGACTCCACACAAATCACTCCCCCTTGTGTGGTATTGACGTATAAAACATCACTGTACATTTTTATTGCACATGCACATGTATCTCTAGTGGCCTAGTTTCGCGCAACAGCATGGTTGATACAGAGACTTAGCTGAGCTGCACCTCTCGAGAGGACCGCAACCAGCGGAGTCTCCTTCAGAGTATTGTGTTGTATTTTCTCTACTGTCCAATTGTATTCGGGACGATTATTGTATTATATTTTATTATCTAGAAATTGCTCATGCACTTGTAACACCGGGTTCTGGGATGTATATGGGCTTAGTTAGTATTGAAAAGTGGTTAAAGATATTATTATTTACTCGGTGAAGTTCATTATTTATTGTTAAATGTAAGGAAAAGAAATAATTTCAAAAATATTGAAATGAGAATTTAATTAACTATTTAGTGTTGGCTTGCCTGACTGTGGTGTCCGGCGCCATCTCGACCTTTAATGGATTTTGGGTCGTGACAACATGGTATCAGAGCCAGGTTCCCTTAGGTCTCACAAGTCATGGGAGAGTCTAGTAGTGTCTTGCGGATCAGTACGAAGACGTCTGTACTTATCTTCGAGAGGCTACAGGGATGTTAGGAGAACTTCCCTTCTTGATTTCCTCATCGTGCGATTTGATCCCTATGAGGCTTCTGCCTTCATTTTCTTTCCATTCAATCTTATGCGACGCGAAGCGCTGGTTATAAATCGGGAAGTGAGTAATTGTAATGGTAATACATATATGGTGCGTTATGTTTCTCCCTGCATTGTTGTTTGGGCTATTGTTGTCGCCTTGCAGAAGGATATTCTGTCGTCTCAGCTCAGTAGATGTACTTCTGAGAGCTTTGAGGCTATGCACAGTATTGATATGATGGTAGGATGCTTGAATACGCGTCGGGGCAGTGAATGACTTGAAAGGAGGTTTACTCAGAGCACGATTCAGAGATTCGGTATTTTGTTTCCAGGGGAGGAAAGGCAATCGAAAGATAAATGTTCAAGTTTGGGTTGATAGGGTAACGAGACTTGGTGCTTTCAAGTATGGTAGAATTTCATATGCGATATGGTGTCATCGTCCTCAATTGAATATGTTAAGTTTGCTGGTGTTATGGTTCTCTATAGTTCGCCCTTGGGGAAGAGTATTGTGAAATGATGTTGGACAAGCGGCCGTCAGAGAACACGGTGTGCGGTGGCTCAGGATTGAATCAGTGTTTCTAGTGTTGATGGCTCGAGAAAGATGATCTTCGGGGATGTTCAAAGTCAGTAGAGATCTATCGATTCAAGTGCTACAGAGATAGATATTGATCTAAGGCAACAACTGAGCAGCAAAGGTGAGGAAGGACATGCGGGAAGTGTCAGGCGGCGGTTAAACTTCTAGAAGGCCAGGTGTAAGAAACGAAAGTCGAGTAGTCGCTTAAAGGAGTGAGTTTGACCAAAGTGGGAGAGTAGCATATGGGTTCAGTGGCAGGATAACTACACACCTTAAGGAAAGTTTGGAATGATTTGGGGATTTTAGTGGACGGTGATTGGGTCTACGGGCTTAATTTGAAATATTGGCTATTATACGGCAGGAGATTGGATGCAACAGAAAGAAGTTGCTTGATATGAAGAAGGATACAAGGTAACTTTGAATTGAAAGATATTGTCGCACATTTAGTCGAGGTCCATAAAGTGTGAGCAGACTGGTACGGTTGGTGAATGAGCACGGGCTCAGGATGGGTTATGGATGTCGTAGTGGTTGTATCCTGTGCAACGACGTTAGAAGACTTCAGCATGTAATTTCCACAGGTGGGTTATCTCCTGTGGGCAGGTCAGCGGTCGCGTGGTTAGTGAAGCTTCTATGAAGAATTCTACGGACTATCCAACAAGAGGTCGAATATGTGGATGTTGATAGAGATGCATAGTGTTCATGAAATGATAAAGGAAGGATTTTGAGGAATTTGGCAAGTTGGTGGTGCAAGATCGGTTCAGCAATGAAGAAAGAATCTTGGTGGGTTCCAGAGTTGTCTAATAGTAGCTTCAAGCTGAGTGGGAGAGTCCCACCGCCTACGGATGGATTGCATGGTCGTCTATTTGTGAAATTTCTGGTTATTAGCATATTGATGGGTTATTATAGCTAAGGAAAAGAACATAAGTGGGAATTTGAGCAAAGGAATGGATAAAGGTGTGCTATAGTTGGCTTTATTGGCTTGTGTTCAAGCTTTGGGAAGGTTCAAGAATTATGCTTCGTACAGAGGTGACTTACAAGGGAAGTGACTCCGTTGGGTGCTTTATTAATATGGGTGTTCATGTGCCAGCGGAGCCTTGGAGTTGGTTATATTCGGGACCAAGCCAGAGTGGGTGACTCTCGACAACGGTCCTAGCAAATTCAAAAAGGTTTAAAATGCGGTGCCTAAGGATTTCAAGCCCGTGTTATGGTTGAGAATCGAGTTTTTGCAGCGGATTATGATAAGAGGCTCGGAATGTTCTATGATATTTTTGGCTTGCAGTGTAGCATTCGGAGGAATGAGAGAATATGACTTCAGATTCATAGGAGAATTATCAGAATGGGTGTATCAGTCGAAGATGCGGATGTGTGTGCGTGTAGGTCATGAAACAATTCATGATTTTGGAGACATCACGATCTCGTGATGCAAGACCACTCAAGAAGAGTGCGTATTGAGTTGTTATGTATTGACTGAAGTTATTATTATTTCCGAGTCAAGTTGAGGATAAGTTATAAGAAGCCGGATGAGTTAGCCACAGTTTAATTGGCGTGATGGCGGCAGTGATCAGTTCCTCCAGCGTGGTTAGATTATGCATGTTATTTGTGGCGATACGTGCGGAGCTTGATGGCTGCCGTAATTTTTTCTATTTGGGAGTATTCAATTATTATGGCATGTGATGCGTAGGCAGATCACATAAGGGTTATGGTGGTTTAGACCACTACTGGAGGATTTGTAGGTTCTATGGTTATGAGAATTCACTCGTGTGTTGCTATGGTTCTCTCGTAATGAGTTAAGTAAAAAGTTTCTATATGATGAAGTGCTTACCCTGATAGTGGTTCAGGAGTTATGATGAAATTCTTGTACTATCGCATATTGGCATGTTAGGTGCAGTGAGCGGTATGAAATTTGAAGGTGAGGATCAAGGTTGCGGTTCGACGTTGGCAAGGATGACACGAGCTTAGATGAGCAGGAAAGATATTTGGATGTTTAGAGTGAGATGGTATTTTCTTCGGAGTTACCTCTGATCGGTGGTTATATAAGAGGATTTGCATTCTGGTTACGGATTCTTGATTTGCTTTACAACATTCGTATGGCCGGTGGTATGGATGTGCAGACTCGTTACCAGGTGCGTGAGGTCGTGGAAGTGTATGCCACTGGAATATTGTATAAGTGTGACATGTAGTCACTTGATTGATTGAAGATTTAAACCAAGTATGAAGAATGTGGTAAGATTGCTTATTTGAGAATTTATGCCTATATGGCGCTAGGTTCATTTGGTTGTGGATTATAGAAGTTTGTCCCGGTTATGATGGTTGTTCTTGTGTGTTATGGGGAAAAAAGGGTTATTATGGACCCTTGAATGGTTATTATCCTAGTACAGTGCAATCAAAATCGACTTGAGGTCTGTGTATGGATTTAAATTTGAATGTGGGCTCTATATCATGCCAGATATATTAATTTCGGCATAGCGCTCTTCATGGAGGGGTATTCAGACGTTGGATGTTGTTTCGTCGTCGACTATTTCATGTAATGTTTTATTATGCAGTGTAAGTCGTGAAACGGCTTGATAAATTTCTTCTATGTTGAGGTTCCGCGTAGCGATGGTGTTATGTGAGCATGATGTCTCTTGAGGTTCAGGTCATATATCGCACCTCAGTTGTGCTTGAGTTGTATAGCGTATGGTGCTAACTGTCTCCCCAGGGATTGTATTATGCACTTAGTGCGCTTGTGGCCGATAGTTGGTATTTTGTTGTAATGAGCAATTTAGCTCGGTGTGTATCTCCTTATGTGAATTTTATATATGGATTGGGTGGCACACCGCCACGGGTATGTTGTTTGGATCAGGTTGCACGCCGCAACTGTGTGATGATGAGTACAATTTTTATATTCTAATTTTGTGTGTTTTGTTTCCCCTTTAATGAGAAAAGTTCATAGTAGTTGTGTGAGTTGAGTATTCCCTTCAAGAGTTCGTTTTCCTTATGTATCACGTTCGAGTTTGTAGCTTATTGGCACGTCGTGGCATCATATGAGACTTTTGGTCATGTCTGCGGTGGCTTACTGCCTGAACAATTCGTACTGGGTGAGACAAGATTATGGGATCTAGGATCAATGCAATCAGATTATATGAAGTGTATTAAAGAGCGAATGCCATTATTTGATTGAGCATGAGGTGATGGCTCTTGTCAGGAGTATAGACTTAATGATTTGTTGACTCGCAGCTGGTTATGAAATTTTAGACATCTCTTTCATCGTGGCATCATGCAAAAAGTTGGGGCAAGATGTATATAGGTCGTGAGATGCATTGGGAGCATCAGATTCGTGAAATTTCGGCTATTATGATCAAATAATGTTATTATGGTCCTGTGAATGGAAGTGGCGCAAGGTGTGGATTCAACAAAGGTATGCAGTCATGTTCCGGTACATCGTGCGGTGATTGATACGGTGTTCGTATGTTGGAAGCAGGCTTCGCAAAGAATTTCGGACATTGGAACTGCGCCCCAAGGCTTTTTCCTAAATGAAAAATAATATCTTCAGATTTGCTCGAGCTAATGTGCTCAACTGAGTTGTGGTAGCACGGATAGGTGCACGAGGTGTTAAACAGTGATTTCAGGAAAACTCCAGCGCAGTTCTCAGCACGTTCGAGGATGAACGTATGTTTAAGTGGGAGAGAATGTAACGACCTGACCGATTATTTTGAGATCTAGCGCGTCGTTCGGCAGTTTGAGGACATGAGCAGCTTCACTTCAGGTATCATGACTTGTACGGATGGTCGGAATTCAATTCCGGGAGTTTTGGAGTTTATTTGTAATGATAATTCTCATTTCGAAAGCTTTAAGTTGTGTCACGACCTGATTTTACCCTCCGAAAGGCATCGTGAAGGCACCTAGTCTCTACGACTAGGTAAGCCTAATTGCGGAAAACACATATTCAATAGAAGCAATAAAATAAAGACGAAATAAGTGAGTCTACAATGAAACATCGCCACTTGGCGCGTACAAAATGCAACTTTCCCAAAACCCGAAATATCACTTTAGTCACAAGCTCTGTCTCAAAAAATCTCTATATAACAAGAGGGAATTTACATGAAAAATCTATCTAAATCTGGAGTGGAAGTTGACTCGAAGGACTCTGCGGACGCGGCAGAATTACCTTTCGGTCTCCTAAAATTTGCTGCTCGGACCCCTAGCCACGAAACTGAGTGCTGGTACCTGGACCTGCACATGAAAAACATGTGCAGGAAAGGGCATGCGTACACCACAAATTGGTACCCAGTAAGTGCCAAGCCTAACCCCAGTCGAGTAGTGACAAGGTTAGGTTAAGGCTCTTTTATGGTAAAAACAGTTTAAAAATTGGAACAGAGAGATATAATAAGCTGAGGCAAATCAGTAGAAACAATGAGTAAAAAGGAAATAATAATAGGGAGCGCTCGGCTCAGCACAACATATATCACAGTAATAAGTATGCAATGCAGTACAGGGGGAAAGCTCCCGGAATCTCGTCTGTAGTCCCAATTTAAATATGCTATGCAGTACAGGGGAAAAGCTCCCGGAATCTCGTCCTTAGTTCCCAATTAAAATATGCAATGCAGTACAATTATCGGATACAATTTTTATTTAAAACAGTTTAGGAAAAATCACAGGCAAAAATATGGAAAAAACTACCTAAACATGGTACACATAGTAATAACTAGGGGAAGTTCAAGTAAAACAGGTAGACATGTTACTTCCTAATCTAATCCACATAGTCAATACATGAGACAGTGAAATAGGAATGAAATGATTTAAGTCATGGAGAGAAAAATGGAGTTTTAGACACAATGGCCCGCGTACATACTTGTCACCTCACGTACACGGCGCCCAAATAACATAAACAATATTAAAAATCCTAAGGGGAAATCCCCAACATAGATTTAGGCAAGCCACTTACCTCGACTACGCTACTCAACTCAAAACCACGCTCTTGCCACGAGTATCCGACTCCGAATGGCCCAAATCTATTCAATTCGATTGCATAATGTAAATATCACTTTAAGAAATCAAAATAGCTAATAAGTTCGAGGCTAAAATGCGAAATTCGGAAAATTACCCAAAAAGTCCCCCGGGCCCACGTCTCGGAATCGAGTGGAAGTTACAAAATTTAGAACACACATTCACTCACGAACTCACTCGAACAAGAATCATCGAAAATCGACGTCAAAATCCTATTAAATTCTAGGATTTCTAATTGGGGAAACTTCTTCCCATTTCCATGATTTTTCACCCAAATTCCTTGATTGCATGGAAGAATTTGCTATAGATAAATGATATATAAGTGAAATAAGGGTAGGAATTGATACCTATGAAGCTTTTCCTCAAAACCCATTCCAAATTGCCTACACCCGAGCTCCAAATTGTATTTAGAAGATATGAATTTCAAGCCCTCGAATTTGATATAAACTGCCCCGCGATTTTCCGCACCTGTGCCCCTTGGATCGCACCTGCTGAAAATCCATCGCAGGTGCGAAAACCCACTAAAAGGACTGGGGCCGCACCTGCGGTCACTGGGCCGCATCTGCGGCTCCGCACCTGCGGAACCCAGGCCGTACCTGCGAGACTGGTTGACCTTGACCAAGCCCGCACCTGTGAGCCCCGCTTCCGCACCTGCGTGTCTGCACCTGCGGAAAATCCATCGCAGGTGCGAAAACCCACTAAAAGGACTGGGGCCGCACCTGCGGTCACTGGGCCGCATCTGCGGCTCCGCACCTGCGGAACCCAGGCCGTACCTGCGAGACTGGTTGACCTTGACCAAGCCCGCACCTGTGAGCCCCGCTTCCGCACCTGCGTGTCTGCACCTGCGGAAAATCCATCGCAGGTGAGACACCAGAACCAACAATGGTTCAGCTGTTGCCAAGTTCCAAAAATTACCCGTCGAGCATCCGAAACATCCCCGAGGCCCCCGGGACCTCAACCAAACTTACCAACCAGTCCTAATACCTTATCCAAACTTAGTCGAGCCTCCAAAACACATCACATAACACCAAAATCACCAATTATACATGGATTCAAGCCTAAGAACTTATGGAATCTCGAAAATCTATAACCGATGCCGAAACACATCAAAACTAGTCTGAATGACCTCAAATTTTACACACATGTCATAAATGACACGACGGACCTACAACCACTCTCGGAATTCCCTACCGAGCCTGATATCAAAATTTCACCTAACGGCCGAAATCGCCGAAATTCTAACTTTCGCCAATTCAAGCCTAAATCTACTAAAGACCTCGAAAACACATTCCAGGCACGCTCTTAATTTTGAAATTACCCAATGGAGCTAACGGAGTCGACGGAATCACATTCCGGCCCCGTCTTCACACAGTTCCAATTACGGTCCGATTTCTAAAGCTTAAACTCACATATAAGGACTATGTGTCCAAAAACTCTCCGAATTTCGCCACTAAACGTTCCAACAAGTCCCAAAAGCTGAAATAGATCCTGGTATATCTTCGCGGTACCCGGATGAATGGAATACCGCGAGCTATGGGCCTCCTAAAGAATCAACTCCCGAAGCCCATCCACATTGGGCACACAGATCCGACCCTGCATCATCATCACACCGTCATCTCCTATAGTCACATCCCTGGCGTCACCTCGCCGAACCCTATCCTGAAGAACTAGAAGGTGGGGATCATCATACTAGAGCTCTCGAAAGTGGTCATAAAGAGAAGACCGAGCCACCACACAAGATAAACCCCGACAAGGCTCTGAAAGATTCAACCTCACGTATCGACTGGCTAAAGACTGAATATCTAAGGATAAGGGCCTCTCAACTTCCGGAAAATATGCCAAACTCCCCAAACTCTCCCCCCAGCGACTCAAGGCGTCGGCCACCACATTAGCCTTGCCCGAGTGGTATAATATAGTGATGTCATAGTCCTTTAGCAACTCCAACCATCTCCTCTGGTGCAAATTGAGGTCCTTCTGCTTGAATATGTGCTGAAAACTCCGGTGATCAGTGAAAATCTCACAGGGAACACCCTATAAATAATGACGCCATATCTTCAGGGCGTGAACAATCGCTGCCAACTCGAGATCATGAACTGGATAGTTCTTCTCATGCACCTTCAACTGTCTGGACGGGTAGGAAATCACCCTACTGTCCTGCATCAACACCGCTTCGAGGCCAATCTTCGAAGAATCACAATAGACGGTATAGGACCCTGAACCCGAAGGAAATACCAACACTGGAGCTGAAGTCAGGGCTTTCTTGAGCTTCTGAAAGCTCTTCTCACACTCCCCAGTCCACCTGAACGGAGCACCCTTTTGAGTCAACCTGGTCATCGCTGCTGCAATGGATGAAAATCCCTCCACAAAAGCGGCAATAGTAACCAGCCAAACCAAGGAAACTGCGGATCTCCGTAGTTGATGACGGTCTAGGACAACTCTGTACCGCCTCCACCTTCTTCGGATCCACTTTGATCCCATCCCAAGACACAATGTGGCCCAAGAAGGCCACTGAATCAAGCCAGAACTCACATTTAGAGAATTTAGCATACAATCTTTTCTCCCTTAAATTCTGAAGCACAGTCCTCAAATGCTTCTCATGATCTTCCCATGATCGGGAATACACCTAGATGTCGTCAATAAACACAATGACGAAGGAATCAAGATAAGGCTGGAAAACACTGTGCATCAAATGCATAAAAGCTGCTAGGGCATTGGTCAGCCCAAATGACATAACAAGAAACTCATAGTGGGCATATCTGGTCCTGAAGGCAATCTTCGGGATATCCAGTTCCCGAATCTTCAAATGATGATAGCCAGAACACAAGTCAATCTTGGAGAATACCTTGGAACCTTGTAGCTGGTCGAATAAATCATCAATGCGAGGCAAATGATACATGTTCTTCACGGTGACCTTGTTCAACTGTCGATAATAAATACACATACGAATAGAACCATCCTTTTTCTTCACAAATAGAACTGGAGCACCACAAGGTGATACACTGGGTCTGATGAAACCCTTATCAAGCAACTCCTGTAACTGCTCCTTCAACTCCTTCAACTCAGGAGGAGCCATACGGTAAGGAGGGACATAAATGGGCTGAGTGCCCGGCAACAAATCAATGCCGAAATCAATATCTCTGTCGGGCGGCATACCCGGAAGATCAGCTGAGAATACATCAGGAAAGTCCCTCACTACTGGAACTGACTCAACTGGAGGGGTATCAACACTGACATCTCTCACATAAGACAAGTACGCATCACACCCGTTCTCAACCATCCGCTGAGCCTTAAGAAATGAAATGACCCTGCGGGGAGTATACTCTAAGGTACCTCTCGACTCAAATCTCGGTAAGCCTGGCATAGCTAACGTCACGGTCTTAGCGTGACAATAAAGAATAGCATAATGGGGCGACAACTAGTCCATGCCCAAGATAACATCGAAATCTACCATATTGAGTAATACTAAATCAACCTTGACCTCATAACCACTAAGAGAAATCAAACACGATCGATATACGCGGTCCACAACTAGAGAGTCTCCCACGGGAGTAGATACATAAACAGGGGAACTCAAAGAATCCCGAGATATCCCCAAATGTGGAGCAAAATAACACATATGAATACGTAGAGCCTGGATTAAATAACACTGATGCATCCCTATGGAAGACAGGGACGATACCTGTGATGACTGAGTCTGAAGCAACGGCCTCAGAACGGGCTGGAAGGGCATAGTATCTGGCCTGGCCTCCCCCTCTAGGGAGACCTCTACCTCGCCGACCCCACCTCGAGTTGGCTGATGAGGTGGAGTGGCAGCTGGGGCTGGAAGAATAGCCGGAGGACCCGGTGGAGCATGTGGAGGCTGATAAGACTGTGGAGGTGCACCCATCCTGGCCCTTGGGAAATCTCTAATCAAGTGACGAGTGTCACCACACTCAAAACAACCTCTCGGAGGACGCTACAGCTGAGACTGAATAGGAGCTGGCCTGCTGGGCTGGCCGAAAATAGCACCTCGAACTGGAGGCACACTGGATATTGGCGGTGCATAATAGAACTCCTGAGGTCTAGGAGGAGCTGGAATACCGCTGGCTACTGGAAGGGCTGAATGAAAAGGGCGACCCACAAAGACCCTACCGTGACGTGCTGCTGGTGCACGAGCTCCTGAAAAATGGCCAGTCTCTCGAGACCTCTTGGCCTCCCTTTCCTCTCTATCCCGGGAGAACATGCCCCCTACTCTTTTAGCAATACTCATTGCCTGCTGGTAAGCGATATCCATCTCCAACTCCTTAGCCATACTGGTCCGAATACTAGGATGGAGTCCCTCAATGAAGCGGCGAACCCGCTCTCTAACTGTGGAAACCAAGGATGGTGCATGCTGAGCTAACTCGCTGACACAGACAGCATACTCTGACACATTCATAGTACCCTGGCGCAATTGCTCGAACTCTGCGCTCCAAGTATCCCTGAGGCTCTGAGGGACATACTTCGCAGAAATATATCTAAAAACTAAGTCCAAGTGAGTGAGGCTGCCTCGTCCGGACTACTCAGCTCATAGGCCCGCCACCACTGATATGCCATTCCCCTCAGCTGGAAAGCGGTGAAAGAAACCCCATTGGTCTCAACAATGCCCAGAGTACGGAGAATACAATGACACTCCTCAAGAAATCCCAGAGCGTCATCTGAAGCTAGTCCCCTGAAAGTAGGTGGGTGGTACTTCCTATACCTCTTGATTATGAGCTGCTCGGCTCAAAAGCAGCTGCCCTAGCATCATGCTAAATTGGAGCCGCTGGGGGCATAGGAATATACTCCGGGGCCTGATCAACTTGGCCCCTCTGCTCAGGAGTGCAGGCTACGGGAGTCTGTTCCCCTCCCCCATCCTGGGATGTATCGGGAGCTATCGGAAGTAGTCCATCCTGAGCTAGAGTACTGAACATGCTCATGAATTGAGCTAAAGTCTCCTACAAGGCTGGAGAAGCAATTGGGACCTCATGTGCCGGCTCTCCAGCTGAGGCTTCCATAGGCTCCTCTGTCGCTGCACTCGCCGGTACTCGGGCTGCACCGCGTGGTCGTCCTCTAACCTGGCCCCGGCTTCTGGCGGCTCTAGCAGGGGGCTCGGGTGCCTGGTCGTCGGTCCTCCCAGTATGGGTCCTCACCATCTGTGGAAAAGAATAGAATAGAAAATTAGAATTTTTGATGTCAATAACTCGTATGACAAGGAAATCAAAGAAATATGGTTTTTATTAACAGTTACATAGCCTCCCGAAGATAGATACCGATGTCTCCGCGAGACTCTAATAAACCGGCTTGTGACTTGTGACTCCTATGAACCTAGACGCTCTGATACCAAATTTTTCAAGACCCGATTTACCCTCCGAAAGACATTGTGACGACACCTAGTCTCTACGACTAGGTAAGGCTAATTGCGGAAAAAAACATATTAAATAAAAGCAATAAAATAAAGACACTAAGTGAGTCTACAATGAAACATCGCCACTTGGCACGTACAAAATGCAACTTTCCCAAAACCCCGAATATCACTTTAGTCACAAGCTCTGTCTCAAAATAGCTCTATACAACAAGAGGGAATTTACATCAAAAATCTATCTAAATCTGGAGTGGAAGGTGACTCGAAGGACTCTGCGGACGGGGCAGAATTACCTTTCAGTTTCCTAGAAGCTGCTGCTCGGACCCCTAGCCACGAAACTGAGCACTGGTACCTGGATCTACACACGAAAAAAATATGCAGGAAAGGGGATGAGTACACCACAAATTGGTACCCAGTAAGTAGCAAGCCTAACCCAAGTCGAGTAGTGACGAGGTCAGGTTAAGGCTCTACTCGACTTTTATGGTAAAAACAGTTTAAAAATTGGAACAGAGAGATATAATAAGTTGAGGCAAATCAGTAGAAACAATGAGCAAAAAGGACATAATAATAGGGAGCCCTCGGCTCAGCACAACATATATCACAGTAATAAGTATGCAATGCAGTACAGAGGGAAAGCTCCCGGAATCTCGTTCGTAGTTCCAATTTAAATATGCAATGCAGTAAAGGGGGAAAGCTCCCGAAATCTTGTCCGTAGTCTCAATTTAAATATGCTATGAAGTACAGGGGGAAAGCTCCCAGAATCTCGTCCGTAGTCCCAATTTAAATATGCTATGCAGTACAAGGGGAAAGCTCCCGGAATCTCCTCCGTAGTCCCAATTTAAATATGCTATGCAGTACAAGGGGAAAGCTCCCGGAATCTCCTCCGTAGTCCCAATTTAAATATGCAATGCAGTACAATTACCGGATAAAATTTTTATTTAAAACAGTTTAGGAAAAATCACAGGCAAAAATATGGATAAAACTACCTAAACATGGTACACATAGTAATAACTAGGGGAAGTTCAAGTAAAATAGGTAGACATGCTACTTCCTAATCTAAACTACATAGTCAATACATGAGACATTGAAATAGGAATGAAATGATTTAAGTCATGGAGGGAAAAATGGAGTTTTAGCAATAATGGCCCGCGTATGTACTCGTCACCTCACGTACACGGTGCCTAAATAACATAAACAATATTAAAATAGCCTAAGGGGAAACCCTCAACACAGAGTTAGGCAAGCCACTTACCTTGACTGCGCTACTCAACTCAAAACCACGCTCATCCATGAGTATCCGACTCCGAATGGCCCAAATCTATTCAATTCGATTGCATAATGTAAATATCACTTTAAGGAATCAAAATAGCTAATAAGTTCGAGGCTAAAACGCGAAATTCGGAAAATTGCCCAAAAGGTCTCCCTGGCCCACATCTCGGAATCGAGTGGAAGTTGCAAATTTAGAACACCCATTCACTCACGAACTCACTCGAACAAGAATCATCGAAAGCCGACGTCAAAATCCTATTAAATTCTTGGGTTTCTAATTGGGGAAACTTTTTCCCATTTGCATGATTTTTCACCCAAATTCCTTGATTGCATGGAAGAATTTGCTATATATTAATGATATATAAGTGAAATAAGGTTAGGAATTGTTACCTATGAAGCTTTTCCTCAAAACCCACTCCAAATCGCCTACACCCGAGCTTAAAATTATTTTTAGAAGATGTGAATTTGAAGCTCTCGGATTTGATATAAACTGCCTAGCGATTTCTGCACCTGCGCCCCTTGGACCGCACCTGCGAAAAATCCATCGCAGGTGCGAAAACCCACTAAAAGGACTAGGGCTGCACCTGCGGTCACTGGGCCACATCTGCGGTTCTGCACCTGCGGAACCCAGACCGCACCTGCGAGAATGGTTGACCTTGACCTAGCCCACACCCGCGAGCCCCTCTTCGCACCTGCGTGTTCGCACCTACGAAAAATCCATCGCAGGTGCGAGACACTAGAACCAGCAATGGTTCAGCTATTGCCAATGTCCAACAATCACCCGTTGAGCATATGAAACATCCCCGATGCTCCCGGGACCTCAACCAAACTTACCAACCAGTCCTAATACCTTATCTAAACTTAGTTGAGCCTCCAAAACACATCGCATAACAAAAAAATCACCAGTTATACATGGATTCAAGCCTAAGAACTTATGAAGTTTCCAAAATCTATAACTGATGCCGAAAAACTTCAAAACTAGTCGGAATGACCTCAAATTTTACACACAGGTCACAAACGACACGACGGACCTATAGCCACTCTCGGAATTCCCTTCCGAGTCTGATATCAAAATTTCACCTATCGGCCGAAATCGCCGAAATTCTAACTTTCGCCAATTCAAGCCTAAATCTACTACAGACCTCGAAAACACATTTCAAACATGCTCCTAACTCTGAAATCAGCCAACGAAGCTAACGGAGTCGACGGAATCCCATTCCGGCCCCGTCTTCATACAGTTCCAACTACGGTCCAATTTCTAAAGCTTAAACTCTGTGTCCAAAAACTCTCTGAATTTCACTACTAAATGTTCCAACAAGTCCCAAAAGCAGAAATAGACATGGTGAAAGAAGGTATTAGGGGATCGGGACAATAACTCTTAAAACGACCTACCGGGTCGTTACAAGTTGGAAGAATCGACTAAGGTTGGATCTTTGAGTAAACGACATCGGAATCAGGATTTGAAGGTTCCAGCAGGTTCGTATAATTATTTCAAACTTAGTCGTATGTTCGGATTGGGTTTTGGATGACCCGGGAGCAGTTCGGCGTCTATTGTGGAAGTTTGCATTTTGGAAGAAATTCATAAATTTGGGTTGAAGTGCATTTCAATGTTATCGATGTCTGTTTGGGATTTTGAGTCTGGTTATAGCTCCGTATGGTGATTCTGGTATTGGGAGCGTGATCGGGGGTGGATTTGGAGGCCCGTGGATAATTTTGGAGTCATTTGGATAAAGTTAGGAATTTGAAGGTTTTGAGAAGTTTGAACGGAGGTGGACCTTTTGATATCAGGATCGGATTCCGATTCTGGAGGTCGGAGTAGGTCCGAAATGTCAAATGTGACTTGTGTGCAAAATTTGAGGTCAATTTGACGTGATTTGATAGGTTTCGACATCAAATGTTGAAGTTGGAAGTTATAAAGTTCATTAAGCTTGAATTTGAGTGCGATTCTTGGTTTTGGCATTTTTTATGTTATTTTAGGCCTCGAGAAGGTCCACATTATGTTTTGGAACTGGTTGGTGTGATTGGACGGGGTCCCAGCGGCCTCGAGTTGATTCCGGGTGGTTAGCGGGTCGAAAATGGAGTTTGAGGAAGGGCTGCTGCAGCTGAGCATCTGGTGTGGTCGCACCTGTGTGAAGAGGGCCGCAGGTGCGAGCCCGCAGGAGTGGGAATGGACTCGCAGAAGCGGGTTTTGCTGGGGAAGGTGTGGACCGTAGATGCGGTCGAGATCCATAGAAGCGGGACCGCACCTGCACACGGGGAGGCGTAGAAGCGAATGGGGGAAGCAGATGCGGAGTTGAGGGGTCTGGTGGAAGACTACATAAGCGGTGGTTTGGCCGCACTTGCGGAACCGCAGATGCAGTCAAGTGACCGCATGTGCAAAAATCGAGGCTAGGCAGTGTCCTTTTAAAATCGGGGTTTTGGCTCCTTCCACTTCATTTCTTCATGGGAGCCGATTTCTGGAGAAACTTTGGAGTGCCATTTTCATCACCAAGCATGAGGTAAGTGGATTTTACTAGTTTTGAGTAAATACAAGGTTCATATATGGATTTAGACAAGGAAATTTGTAGAAAGTTGGCATTTTGAAGTAAAACCTAGAAAATTGGAATTTTTGGATTTTGACCATGAAATTTGGAATGAAATTGAGAGTAAATTATATATTGAGTTCGTGAGGTTATGGGTAAAGTTTATCTTCAAAAAATTTCAGAATCCGGGCATGTGGGTCCGAGGGTGATTTTATCAACTTTTTGATCGGGGATAGGGATTGTTGTAAATTGGATTATAATGAGTAATTGAGTATATATTAATGGGCTTGCATAATTATTGGCTAGTTTTGGAGCGTTGTGCATTGATTTGAGTCATCGGAAGGGCGTCGAATGCCGGTTATGGAACTTCGGAGCGAGGTAAGTCTCCTTTCTAACCTTGTAAGAGGGAATTGTCCCCATAGGTGAAATAATCAATTATGTGCTACTATTTGTGGGGGCTACGTAAGCACGAGGTGACGAGAGTCAGTGCGTAGCTACTAATGTGCTTATGTCCGGGTAATCTAGGACCCAAAAGCATGTTTTACTTGCCATACTTGTAATTTTATTGACAATTAAAGGCTTAATCATATCGAACTTGGTAAATACATTTATAAAAGGATAAACAATATTTTTTTTACTTTTAAAAGAGAAATTTGCCCTTTCTTTGGATAATTGTTCCTGATAAATTCTTGAATGACCGTTTGATGTGTTTATTTATATTTGACCGCGTCGCATGTATGATTTGCGAGAGGGGTAATAGATGCTTCTATGATTCGCTCCATTTGACCCTCTGGCAGTGCACAATTTAAATATTGTTGGATCGGGCCGTAAGACCTCGGCATGATTTGTGCATGCTTGTACTGCTTGCCTTGACATTTATAAATGATGATATTGCCTCTCTGGCCTGAGATAAATTGATAAATGATGAAATACTAAATTTTGGATATCTCTTACTATTAAAAGACTTGTTTACCTGTTTCATTCCTATTGAGTTTGAAATCACCTTATAAAATCCATGCTTTTACACATTTTGGTAATTATTTATTGGACCACTAGTAAGTGTCGGAGTCAACCTCTCATTACTACTTCTTCGAGATTAGACGGGATACTTACTGGGTACGTGTAGTTTTTGTACTCATACTACACTTGCTGTGCATTTTTGTTGCACATGCACATGTATCTCTAGTGGCTTAGTTTGGCGGAGCGGCATGGTTGATACAGAGACTTAGGTGAGCTGCACCTCTCGAGACGACCGCAGCCAGCAGAGTCTCCTTTAGAGTATTGTGTTGTATTTGCTATACTGTCCAATTGTATTCCGGATGGTTATTGTATTACATTTTATTTTCTAAAAATTGCTCATGCACTTGTGACACCGGGTTCTGGGATGTATATGGGCTTAGTTAGTATTGAAAAGTGGTTAAAGACATTATTATTTACTCGGTGAAGTTCATTATTTATTGCTAAATCTAAGGAAAATACATGATTTTAAAGATATTAAAATGAGAATTTAATTAACTATTTGGTGTTGGCTTGACTAACAGTGGTGTCCGGTGCCATCACGACCTTTAAAGGATTTTGGGTCGTGACATTATCGATATTTCTAGTAACAGATTTTGAATTTTGAATACCCTACCACTACAAAAAAATGGAATTAGCTACGAACGTCGTCGCTAATCTGTCGCTAAAATACTCATAGCTAGCAGAATATCTTGATAATCCGTCTCTAAATGAGATTAGCGACGAATTTTTTTATTTAGCTACAAAATTTGTCCGTCGCTAAAACCTGATTTTTTAGTAGTACATATACAGATTTTTGTTCTTTGAATCATTAAATTCTAGATTAATTGATTGTTATTATATAACATTGCATATATTGTCTTAAATTGCCAAGCAGCTTTTTCTCGACACCATACTTGGCTTAACCTCAATGCAAACTACTTAAATTACAATTAAATTCAAATTCGAATATCATATCAGTTTGTTAGTAATGGTGATTTTTTTTAAAACGACACACAATGTAAATAAAAAAAATATTCTAAGATATCCTTATCTTATAATCTATGTATTTGAGTTGAAAAAAGTATTTTAAATCGATGAGATCGGCATCCAATTTTTTTACACCCAACAAAGATGAAACAGAAGAAGAAATTTGTTGTCATCTCTTATTTCTGGTTTTTAGATTTTTCATACATTTTTTCTATATTTATTTTCTTTTATCTTGTTTTTTATGTCTTTCTTTCTTTTGTTACGTAAAATTAATTTATTTCGTAATTAAAGGATGAATTTTAATAAAAATTGTCTACATAAGAACTTTATTTATATTTTTTAGTCGTTGGTTGAAATTCTGTCATATTTTCCTTTTGGCTTTATCTTATCAAGCTAAACAGGTGCTCACTGAACCACTTAAATTAAAAAATTGAGGATGTATAATTTATATATAATTCATATATAACAGGTGTATAATCATGTGTAATCGGTATATCATCTATGTATATTAGCTATAAAAAGTAAACACTAAATCTAGCTGGATATTTATGTAATAATCCATAAGATTTTGGTTTCTTGATTTTATCCATGATATGACTTCTATTATAATTATTTTAAAAACTCTCTACTAAAATTTAAAAATATCTTATATTTTATTTTAAAAATTACATCATCATTTAAAAAATAATCCCATTTTGAAATAATTTATTTACATTTTAAAAATACTATTTCACGTCATACCAATTTATTTTTAAATATAATTTTTTTTACGTAATATAATGATTCAAAACTATTATTCTTCAATGAAAAAAATACTATACCCTTGCAATGTTGGTTTGATTGCAGCTAAATGAAGAGATTTCTCCTTATAACCTTCAATTCCTAGAAGGTGTTAAATAGAAATTGATGATAACAATTATATAGCCAAAGTTTTGTTATTTGTTTGATGTCCATTTATATAAATTGACTCTTCAAACAAACATTTTTCAAAAAGAAAAAAACAGCAACATGTGTTGAATATTGACTGATTTTTGTAATGTTTCATTCTCCAGCATGTAGGTTTACTTCATTATTTATTTAAGTAAATTTTTATCAACTTTTAAATTTTTTTTGTTATCTGGATAAACATAGACGTGTATCCTATATATTATATTAATTTTAAAATAAATTCTCTTTATTCATATCTAGCTATAGAATATAGTGTTTTAAAGAACTATAATTATATGATTTTAAATGTAAAAGAGTTTATAGTTATATGAAGTATTTTTTTTTGCCAGATGCAAAGTAGTATTTAAATAATTTGAATTAAGATAACAAAAATTCCTAATATGATTGCATATGATTATTAACTGAATTAAGTACGATAACATGGTAACAAAAGATACATTTCTTTTTTATTTTAATTCAAACTTAAAAACTTTATCTATAAATTCAAAATTATCCTTTAATATATATATATATATTTGTATTTGTGTCACGACCCAAAATCCGATAGTTGCGATGGCACGTAACCCAACCCGATAGGTAAGCCAACTAATAACTGTCCAATTTCAATAATAGTGATAAGACAATCAAACAAGGGAATTTTCTGAATCTTAAACCTTTCCCAAGGACTGGTAGCACAAATCATGAGCTTCTAAGAATATAATTTACAAAGCTGATATGAACTAAATACATCTTCTGTTTGAAAAGTACATAAACAGAGTTTATATAAATCTAAGGCTATCATGAACAAGAGGCAGCTACAACAGGAACACATGTACATCTTCAAATCCGGCAACCATCGAGCACAGCAACAACAACAGCCAACATCTGCACGCAATATGCAGAAGTGTAGTATCAGTACAACCGACCCCATGTACTGAGTAAGTAACAAACCTAACCTTAGGTTGAAAGCGATGACTAGCTGGAACATACGTCGGGTCCAACACCAATAACCAGTAGCAGTTCATAACAACGTAGATCATATAAATAAGAAAGTAAATTAGGGATAAAAATGCCCAGCCTTTTCACAGTTTTTCAAAAATAGTTCCACTTTTCAAGAATATCAGTGAAAACTCAAATCCTTTACCGAAATCGTCATAAAATATGAGATAATTTGAAAATCGTAAATTTTTTCAAAAATCCTTTCCACAATAAATTAGATATTTCGTTTTCTTTCCAGATAGAAAGTGTGAAATACCTATCTATGCCCACATATCAATGTGTGTAAAAATTCATGAATGACGTGATACCGTACAACATGAGGAAAAATGCATATCTATGCCTGTATGTCATGTGTGCATGTCAATTCCATGTATCTCAGAGATGAATCATGTACTCACACTCTCATAGTACTCAATCTCACTGTCTCATACTTTCCACTCATCATTCTCAACCACTCGGTATTGTATATGCTCCATACGGCCAGGGAAATTCATCCCGGAACACATACAACACTTATTATAAGTCACCCAGTACCGAGGAAAAAGGGTAATCCAACCCTGTGGAGAAATCCATCTCTAGGTATCGAGTACTTCGGACAAATCCATGTCCACGGAAATCCATCCCTTAATAATATCATCCGCGCTCACTGGGGGTGTGTACAGACCCCGGAGGGGCTCCTACAGCCCAAGCGCTATCATAATCATCAATATAACCGCTGCGGTATGCAGCCCGATCCCATAACTGTCACTCATAAATAGACTCTCAGCCTCTCTCAGTCATCACTCTCTCCAGTCTCACTCACCAGCTCACAATGTCATGAAACTATCTCGACAACAATGATATGATGTATCAATACACAACAACTGAGACTGAGATATGATATGAATGCATGAGGACGATTGAGTACGAAATATCAATGAAATCAGTGAGATGACAGTAAGAAGAGAACACTATGGGTCATAACACTATCAACATAAGGCCTAAATAGGATAGGTAGCATGACTCACAGTTCAGTTACTTAATCAAGTGGTGAAAACACAGATATCAACAAAATAGGACCACTAAACAGTGCCATGAAAATAAAGGAGTCACAATTCACTGGGTGCACGCCCACACGCCCGTCACTCATGTGCATCACCTCATCATCAATCACATATCACGTAACTCGAGGTTTCATACCCTCAGCACTAAGTTTAGAAGATTTACTTACCTCAAACAAGTCAATTCCAATACCGAGCAAGCCAAGCGATGCTCCAAAAATGCAATCCCGCGCATTTCGAACGGCTCAAAACTAACCAAAAACAACTCAAATACATCAAACAATGCTAAAGGAACCAATCCCAATCGAAAAAGGTCGAATCTTTAAACAAAAGCCCAAATTTGGCCAAAAAGCCCAACCTGGGCCCGTGCCTCAGAACCCGACATGTCACGACCCAAAATCTATTAAAGATCGTGATGGCGCCGGACACTATTGTCAGGAAAGCCAACACTAAATAGTAAATTTAGGTTGCCTTTTAGTACTGCTGAAAACATAAATTTCCTTCAATTTAACTAGTACCAGACGAATTTTAAAGAATAATATGAACATTTTCAAATTTCAATACTGAACATCCCATAATCATCGTAGAACCCGGCGTCACAAGTGCATGAGCTTTTGCTAGGAAGTAACAAAATACAACAATTGTCCGGAATATAACTTTGGACAGAAAGGAAGATACAAGTACTCTAAAGGAGACTCTGTCGGCTGCGAATTGTCTCATAAAATGCAGCTCACCTAAGTCCCCGTATCAACCATGCCGCTGAGCCCACAAGGACACTATCCATAAATATATATGTACATCAAAATATACAGTAAGTGTAGTATGAGTACAAAAATAGCGCGTACCCAGTAAGTATCCCGCCTAATCTCGAAGAAGTAGTGATGAGGGGTCGACTTCGACACTTACTAAGAACTAATAATATGATAATATGAGATTCTAATTAAGCATTATATACAACAATATGTGTCACGACCCAAAATCCAGACATGGTCGTGATGGCGCCTATCGTGTTACAAGGCAAGCCTATTTCCCAAAATATTACTACTAATTTGATTATAAGAATTTAATAAAACAATACCAACATTTGTATTTCTCATAGACTAAATCAGCTCTAAATATGAATATAGAAAATATGAAAACGAACCCCAAACATCGGGGTGTCACCAAGTCACGAGCGTCTAAGGCTATGAGCTAAGATATATAAACTGTCTAACTGTCCAAAAGAAGAAATGACAAAAGAAGTAACAAGGTCATGCGAATCTAGCAGCTACGTTGCAGTCTCCAAAGATAGTCGGCCTAAACTCAGCGATCGCCACCCTCTAACTCACCTGGATCTGCATATAAAGTGCAGGGTGTATTATGAGTACAACCGACTCAGTAGTAACAGAAATAACTAAGGAACTGAGTAGTAGTCACAAGCTAAGCAACACATTCCAATTATTTCTTTTCCTAATTTAAAAATAACAGGAATAAACAGGTAAATTCCATAACTCAGTAAATGCCACAATGAAATTTAACAGATAAATGCAGCAACAACAAAAGTAAATACAACCTCACAGCAATGTCACTCAGTACTCGCACTCAACACTCAACACTCAATACACTCAACACTCAATACAATCAACACTCTACGCTCACTGGGGTGTGTACAGACTCCGGAGGGGCTCCCAAAGCCCAAGTGCTAAGCACAGACAGCTCACGTGCCATAATATAAATAACTGGATCCGCACAGTCATCCCACGTGCTACGCGGACAACTCAGACTCTACGGTATCAATACCTGGACTCGCATGGTCAGCTCACGTGCTACGCAGACAACTCACGCGCTATGATATCAATATCCTCACAACCAGGCCATCGACCTCACTCAATCTAGTACCAGCGCTAGCCTCACCATCATCAACAAATAAGGGGACACATCCCACATCAAGTATCACATCATATTAGCAAATAATAGAGACTGAGGTAAAAATGTACAATAATTTTTATGACTGAGTACAATTAATGTGAGCATGAATAAAGCGTAAACATGATCTCTAACATGAAGACATACAAGTTCAACATCAAGTAACTACATAATAACAGATGAGGGCCATGAGGCCTCACGGGACAGACCAAGTCTCCATCCCTCGAGGTATACACCCACACGCCCATCACCTAGCGTGGGTATCACCTCCAAACAGTCACACGATATCAAATTCTCCGGGTTTATACCCTCAAAGCTGGAGTTAAAACTGTTACTTACCTTAACAACGCAAAATCCTACTCCGGGATGCCCTCGTATCTTGACTCGGTCTCCAAAAGCTCCGAATCTAACCAAAATTAGAATACTACTACCAACATAGTCTAAAGAATCGAATTTCACAACAAAAACTACATAAATAGGCCAAAAATCCGAAATCGACAAAAACCTGACCCCCGGGCCCACGTCTCAGAATCAGTGAACAATGGCAGAAACCCTCGTCCTTTCTTGATTCTAACCATATAAAATTTATCAAAATCCGACCCCGTTTGATCCCTCAAATCCTCACTTAAAACTCTCCAAAACTCAAGTCCTAACTCCCTCAATTTCACTTTGAAATCATCAATCAAATCCCAAAAATGAAGATGGATTCATGAAATATAACCAAAACCGAGTAGAGAACACTTACTCCAATCCATATGATGAAAATAGCCTCCAAAATCGCCCAAATCCGAGCTCCCCAACTCAAAATATGACAGAAAGAACAAACCCTTATTTTATATATTTTCTGCCAGCTATTCTACTTCGTTTCTCGTGCCAAATGATTCCAGAACAAGCTATTTATGCCCCCAATGGATTTTTTGTGAAATTTTAGTCAAGTTAGGCTTTTGAATCACTTAATTTGACCTTATAATGAAGGAGATGTGTTGGTTTCAATATTTGCAAATAATGTAAATTTTTAAATACGCCGTCAGTGGCAATTTCGTAATTAATCTGATAAATCTCGCGACCTAATTCTTAGTAAGATGATCATAAAATCCTCATATGATGCCCTAATTAGACGATTATTTTTGCTATGGCTCCGTAATTACAATACGAATCTAATTCTTCAATCAAAATAGAAATCAGAGCTCATTTGCTTAATATGATATCTTTTATGCTTGAAGAAATGACGTCGAAACATAAAAAAACGAGCACAACGCAGCCCAAACCTATCCGAAACTCACTCGAGGCCCTAGGGACCTCAACCGATAATTCCAAAAAGTCATATATCATTACCCAAACCTAGTCTAACCTCTGGAACACCCAAAACAACACCAAAACACCAAATCAACCTCGGATTCAAGCCTAAGAACTTCTAAAGTTCCAAAATTCGCCAACGACGCTGAAACCTATCAAACCACGTCCGAATGACCTCAAATTTTGTACACACGTCAAAAATGACACTACTAACCACCTCCAACTTCCGAAATTCCATTCCAACCCTAATACCTAATTTTCCACTATCGACCAAAATCGCCAAATTTCTAACTTTTACAAATTCAAGCCTAATTCTACCACTGACCTCCAAATTACATTACGACACACTCCTAAGTTAAAAATCACCCAGCGAAGCTAATTGAATCATAAAAATCCAAATCCGAATTCGATTACTCATAAGTCAACTTCCAGTTTACTTTTCTAACTTAGCTTTCTAACTAAGAGACTAATTGTTCATTTCACTCCAAAACTATTCCGAACCCAAACCTACCAACTCGATACAACTCAACACAGCTGAATAACACATAAAGAAGCAGAAATTGGGGAAACGCGGCTATAACCTTTAGAACGAACGACCGGGTCGTTACAATATGATTCAGAACAAGAAATAATGGAACAAGTCTTCACCATATTTAAGAGCTTAAACCACTTTCTCCCTTTAAAACACATAATCACAAAAATAATAAATTTATACTAATTATAAAAGGGACTTCCAGTCCTATTATCACACAAACAAATACCTGCTTAACCAAAGAATTAGATCCTTTGACTAATGATATTTCTAGGATGAACACATGTTACTGATAATCAAGGAAATAGAGAAAAATAAATAATAGACAATATTGCAGAAATATAGAAAAGCAAAGTAGATTGTATTCGAGAATCAGATGCCTTTACAAGCTGTATTCCCCTCCCTTATATAGGAGATTCCTTGATATAACGTACAACTCTTGCTATGGTTTCCCATTAATGACTAATTATGACATTAATGAGGTGTTATAAAGGATAACGGTAATTGGGGCACGGTTACATAACGTACGAGTAATCAATTGTGGGTTCTTGAATCTGCCCGTATCTTTGTCCAGATTCACCTGACCATGTCTCTTCCCTATTTTGATCAGGTTGAGTTTCACGTGGCTGATAAGCTCGAGGGTTTATTGAATCATGCCTCTTTGTTCCGTACCTCTTCAAAGAATCACATCCAGCTGTCGGGTTCTCCTGTGCCCACATAACTAGCTGAGTTGTCAAAAGTTGGCTTACGTGTGAAACTCTTTTTTACCAATACAGATAGTCCCCCCACTTACCATATATTTTATCGATTAATATTTGGCAAGTGGATACTCATTTATGGTGGGATTTTGCCGCAGCTTTACCTCGAAACATTGTCTCCTTCTCTGAACCATAGACGTCGTTTGTCACTTCTATTTAATGCTCATACCACGTTTCCTTCTCGGATTGGTTTGACATTTACTCGGCACTTTTTAGGGCTTTTGCGGCTGTGTCAGTCCCGAAGTGACACCTTCAATTATGAATTTTCATCATTATTTTTCTTTTTTTTCCATGTTTGATGGTTGTCCTCAAGTATAAATACCTTTCTTCTTTTCTTTGCTTCCACGAAACACTTTCTAACTTTGTCTTTTGTAAAGAACTTTCTTCTTGCCTTTGTAAACATGTCTTCTTCAAATCAACCTCAGGGAGTAATAGATATTGAAAATTTAACACCATCTTCTGCTCCAACTAGGAGTCGGAGGGGTGGTAGACTTAGGAGTCTAGGATCCACTCCTTCGAGAGGCTCCTCTTCTTCTCAGATAGTTCCCTCTCCTTCCGGTAGGTCCCTAGTTTCTCCGAGGTTTAGGGCTTCTCGGTCTTTGTCGAGAGGTAGAGGTGAACGCCTTCGTGAACCTGGAGTTGATGAAATTGTTCCTGCTGAATTTGTCTTTGCTAGAGATAATCAAGTTCTTGTAGACCAATCTTCTTCCCTTGAGAGTGTCGAAAGGTATCCAACCCTTATAACTGAGGGTCAGATTTCCCTTGTTCGTAGGGAGTGTTTTGGAAGTCCTGATTTCCCTGTCTACATTCCGAATAGTAATCAAAGAATAACGTCTTACAAGATGGGATATTATTTTTCTTATACGTACCCTTTTACTCTAGGGTTTAGACCCCCTATTGACCCAGTCATAATTGAATTCTGCCATTTTTTCAATATCTGCTTAAGACAAGTTGGACCGCTTGTGTGGCGAGTTGTCGCATGTCTTAGGAGTTTAGCTTCTTTAGCCTCGATTCCTTTTACTTTCAACCATATTATTCATCTCTAATCTCCTACCTTATTTCGTGAAGGGGTTTTTACTTTGAGTGCTAGGAGCAAAAGAGTGCAGGTAACCCCTGGAGATGATAAGGATAGGGGTTGGTACCTCCGGTATGTTGTTGTACCCACTGTTGGTTTAGTGAGTGAAGAAAATCTTCCCTTCCCTAAGAAGTGGAATCGCGCACGTTGTTTAACCAAAGAATTAGACCCTTTGACTAAAGCTTATTTTTAAGATGAATACGGGTTACTGATAATCAAGATAAATGGAGAAAAATGAATAATAGACAATATTGCAGAAAAATCGACGATCGAAGTTGATTGTATTTGAGAACCAGATGCCTTTACAAGCTGTATTCCCCTCCCTTATATAGGATATTCTTATAACGTACGACTCTTGCTATGGTTCCTCATTAATGACTAATTATGACATTAATGAGGCGTTTCAAAGGATAACGGTAATTGGGTTCGGTTACATAACGTTCGAGTTATCAATTGTGGGTCCTTGAATCTGCCCGTAGCTTTGTCTAGATTCATTTTGACCGTGCCTCTCTCCCGTTTTGATCAAGTTGAGTTTCCCATGGTTGATAAGTTAGTGGGTTTACTGAACCGTGCCTCTTTGTACCGTACCTCTTCAAAGAATCACATCCAGCTGTCGAGTTTTCCTGTGTCCACGTGTCTGGCTGAGTTGTAAAAAGTTGGCTTACGTGTGAAACTCTTTTTTACCAATATAGATAGTCCCCCACTTACCATATATTTTATCGATTAATATTTGGCAAGTGGATACTCATTTATGGTGGGAATATTTTGCCGCCGCTTTACCTCGAAACATTGTATCCTTCTCTGAACCATAGGCGTCGTTTGTCACTTCTATTTAATGCTCATACCACGTGTCCTTCTCGGATTGGTTCGGCATTTACTCGGCACCTTTTAGGGATTTTGCGGTTATGTCAGTCCCGAAGAGACACCTTCAATTATGAAGTTTCATCATTATTTTTCTTTTTTTCCATGTTTGACGGTTGTCCTCAAGTATAAATACCTTTCTTCTTTTCTTTGCTTCCATGAAACACTTTCTATCTTTGTCTTTTGTAAAGAACTTTCTTCTTGCCTTTGTAAACATGTCTTCTTCAAATCAACCTCTGGTAGTAATAGATATTGAAAATTTAACACCATCTTCTACTCCGACTAGGAGTCGGAGAGGTGGTAGACTTAGGAGTCTAGGATCCACTCTTTCGAGAGGCTCCTCTTCTTCTCAGATAGTTCCCTCTCCTTCCGGTAGGTCCCTAGTTTCTCCGAGATTTAGGGCTTCTCGGTCTTTGTCGAGAGGTAGAGGTGAACGCCTTCGTGAACCTGGAGTTGATGAAATTGTTCCTGCTGAATTTGTCTTTGCTAGAGATAATCAAGTTCTTGTAGACCAATCTTCTTCCCTTGAGAGTGTCGAAAGGTATCCAACCCTTATAACTGAGGGTCAGATTTCCCTTGTTCGTAGGGAGTGTTTTTGGAGTCCTGATTTCCCTGTCTATATTCCGAATAGTAATCAAAGAATAACGTCTTACAAGATGGGATATTCTTTTGCTTATATGTACCCTTTTACTCTAGGGTTTAGATCCCCTATTGACCCAGTCATAATTGAATTCTGCCGTTTTTTCAATATCTTCTTAAGACAAGTTGGTCCGCTTGTGTGGGTAGTTGTCGCATGTCTTAGGACTTTAGCTTCTTTAACCTCGGTTCCTTTTACTTTCAACAATCTTATTCATATCTACTCTCCTACCTTATTTCGTGAAGGGGTTTTTACTCTGAGTGCTAGGAGGAAAAGAGTGCAGGTAACCCCTGGAGATGATAAGGATAGGGATTGGTACCTCCGGTATGTTGTTGTACCCACTGTTGGTTTAGTGGGTGAAGAAAATTTTCCCTTCCCTAAGAAGTGGAATCGCGCACATTGTTTAACCAAAGAATTAGACCCTTTGACTAAAGCTTATTTCTAAGAAGAATACGTGTTACTGATAATCAAGATAAATGGAGAAAAATGAATAATAGACAATATTTCAGAAAAATCGAAGATCGAAGTTGATTGTATTTGAGAACCAAATGCCTTTACAAGCTCTATTCCCCTCCGTTATATAGGAGATTCTTATAACGTACGACTCTTTCTATGGTTCCTCATTAATGACTAATTATGACATTAATGAGGCGTTTCAAAGGATAACGGTAATTGGGTTAGGTTACATAACGTTCGAGTAATCAATTGTGGGTCCTTGAATCTGTCCGTAGCTTTGTCTAGATTCATTTTGACTGTGCCTCTCTCCCGTTTTGATCAAGTTGAGTTTCCCACTCCTTCGAGAGGCTCCTCTTCTTCTTAGATAGTTCCCTCTCCTTCCGGTAGGTCCCTAGTTTCTCCGAGGTTTAGGGCTTCTCGGCCTTTGTCTAGAGGTAGAGGTGAACGCCTTCGTGAACCTGGAGTTGATGAAATTGTTCCTGAGGAATTTGTCTTTGCTAGAGGTAATCAAGTTCTTGTAGACCAATCTTCTTCCCTTGAGAGTGTCGAAAGGTATCCAACCCTTATAACTGAGGGTCAGATTTCCCTTGTTCGTAGGGAGTGTTTTTGGAGTCCTGATTTCCCTGTCTACATTCCGAATAGTAATCAAAGAATAACGTCTTACAAGATGGGATATTCTTTTGATTATACGTACCCTTTTACTCTAGGGTTTAGACCCCCTATTGACCCAGTCATAATTGAATTCTGCCGTTTTTTCAATATCTTCTTAAGACAAGTTGGTCCGTTTGTGTGGGTAGTTGTCGCATGTCTTAGGACTTTAGCGTCTTTAACCTCGGTTCCTTTTACTTTCAACAATCTTATTCATATCTACTCTCCTACCTTATTTCGTGAAGGGGTTTTTACTCTGAGTGCTAGGAGCAAAAGAGTGCAGGTAACCCCTGGAGATGATAAGGATAGGGGTTGGTACCTCCGGTATGTTGTTGTACGCACTGTTGGTTTAGTGGGTGAAGAAAATTTTCCCTTCCCTAAGAAGTGGAATCGCGCACATTGTTTAACCAAAGAATTAGACCCTTTGACTAAAGCTTATTTCTAAGAAGAATACGTGTTACTGATAATCAAGATAAATGGAGAAAAATGAATAATAGACAATATTTCAGAAAAATCGAAGATCGAAGTTGATTGTATTTGAGAACCAAATGCCTTTTCAAGCTCTATTCCCCTCCGTTATATAGGAGATTCTTATAACGTACGACTCTTTCTATGGTTCCTCATTAATGACTAATTATGACATTAATGAGGCATTTCAAAGGATAACGGTAATTGGGTTAGGTTACATAACGTTCGAGTAATCAACTGTGGGTCCTTGAATCTGCCCGTAGCTTTGTCTAGATTCATTTTGACCGTGCCTCTCTCCCGTTTTGATCAAGTTGAGTTTCCCACTCCTTCGAGAGGCTCCTCTTCTTCTTAGATAGTTCCCTCTTCTTCCGGTAGGTCCCTAGTTTCTCCGAGGTTTAGGGCTTCTCGGCCTTTGTCTAGAGGTAGAGGTGAACGCCTTCGTGAACCTGGAGTTGATGAAATTGTTCCTGCTGAATTTGTCTTTGCTAGAGGTAATCAAGTTATTGTAGACCAATCTTCTTCCCTTGAGAGTGTCGAAAGGTATCCAACCCTTATAACTGAGGGTCAGATTTCCCTTGTTCGTAGGGAGTGTTTTTGGAGTCCTGATTTCCCTGTCTACATTCCGAATAGTAATCAAATAATAACGTCTTACAAGATGGGATATTCTTTTTCTTATACGTACCCTTTTACTCTAGGGTTTAGACCCCCTATTGACCCACTCATAATTGAATTCTGCCATTTTTTCAATATCTGCTTAAGACAAGTTGGTCCGCTTGTGTGGCGAGTTGTCGCATGTCTTAGGAGTTTAGCTTCTTTAGCCTCAGTTCCTTTTACTTTCAACCATCTTATTCATCTTATTCATCTCTACTCTCTTATATTATTCATCGAGTAATCAATTGTGGGTCCTTGAATCTGCCCGTAGCTTTGCCTTGATTCATTTTGACCGTGCCTCTCTCCCGTTTTGATCAAGTTGAGTTTCCCGTGGATGATAAGTTCGTGGGTTTACTGAACCGTGCCTCTTTGTACCGTACCTCTTCAAAGAATCACATCTAGGTGCCGAGTTTTCCTGTGTCCACGTGTCTGGCTGGGTTTTCAAACGTTGGCTTACGTGTGAAACTCTTTTTTACCAATACAGATAGTCCCACAACTTACCATATATTTTATCGATTAATATTTGGTAAGTGGATACTCATTTATGGCGGGAATATTTTGGCGCCGCTTTACCTCGAAACATTGTATCCTTCTCTGAACCATAGGCGTTGTTTGTCACTTCTATTTAATGCTCATACCACGTGTCCTTCTCGGATTGGTTCGGCATTTACTCGGCACCTTTTAGGGCTTTTGCGGTTGTGTCAGTCCCGAAGTGACACCTTTGGATATTACCGCTTCTGTTGTTGCTTTGCCCGTGGCTTCCTCAACTCTTCTACCCTCCATGACTTCTGCTTTGCTTGTGGCTTCTCCAGATCCTCAACCCCCCGCGGTTGTTGCTGCTTCATCTCTGCCTGCTTCCATGACTTCCGCTAGGGAAGTAGGGTCTTCCAACAGAGAGATGCGGCAGGTGGTAATAGAGGTTCCAACTGAGGGGAATATTTTTAAGAAAATGGGTGAGCCCAAAGTGTGGCTCAAGCCTTTGATAGGTCCCACTGAGAAAGCCAAGCTAGCCATCCATAGTGCTCTTACATGGGCCAATGAAGTTGTGCATACCTCTTTGAAGGTATGATGCAAGTTATCCTCTTTCATTTTCGTATATGAAATTTACGATATCTGATTGGTTTATTTCTTGTATATTAATCTTATATGCATGGAGCTCATGAAGAGGATCTCAAATACGGAGCAGGAGACAAAAGAATTGCAGGCCGATGCTAATAATTAGAAAGCACAGTATGATAGCCTAAGGATTGACATGGATGCCTTAGAAGAGGAAAGGAGTACCTTAAAGCGGCAGATGAGGCTCATGGCAGCAGAACTGGCAGTAGAGAAGGCTTCTTCCAGTCAGGCTGATAAAGACAAGAGTGTTCTGGAGTCCTCATTTGCTGAGCAGCTGTTCCGCGCCTCAGAGGAGATTAGAGACTTGAAAAACTTGTTGGGGAATAAGGAGGAATACTCAGGTGAGCTTGTGCAATAACTCAACCTGAAAAACGAGGGAAATGTTTTTACCCGCAACTATTTTCGTTTGAAAGAGTTTTCCAATAAGTACGAGGGAAATGTTTTCTTATTCGTAACTATTTTTATTTGATCCCAGTTTTCTGAACAAATACAAGGATTTAAATCTTTCATCCATAACTGTTTTATTTGATAACAATTTTTTGAATGAGTGCACTGATGATGATCTTTTACCCCTAATTGTTTTTGTTACAAGAGCTTTGAATAAGTATAAAGATGTACATTTCTTTCTCGTAACTAATATTTGGCCTTTCAACCTGAAATGTTCGAAGGTTTTTTGCATTTTTGCACTAGGCTTTGTATTTGGATGACTCTTTTTGATCTCTTTCGATTCTGCTCGTATCACTTGTCTTGTTGGGTAGATGGGTCTTCAAGCTCGAGCTTTTGACTTTATGATAGTCTTTTTTGCTTCGTCTTAGCCTTCCATACTGTATAGTCCCCCAAGTGTTTGAGCTTTGAAGAATGAAATTTCGAGCACTTGATTATTCCTTCCATGTGGTCCGTTTCCTGAAAAGGAAAAACATTTCGGACTCGAAGGTAAAAGGTTTTTAAGATGATGAATGCTTAACCCTTTAAAACGTCCATCAGAAAGTGTAACCCTAGACCGGGAATTGTGTTATTTCCTCGCGTCTTTGCAGGTCTAATATCATCATATGGTGATGGGTTAGCTTTATGCCTATCATCTAAAAAAGTTAGTAAAAATTTTTAAATGTTCAAAATAAAATCAAACGTGTGATGTATTATTTTCCTTAGAAGTAATAATTCTTTAGGTGGATGGCGTTCCAGCTTGTTAGTAGAACTCTGTCGTCCATAGCTTCCAACTCATAGGTGCCTTTCCCAGCTATGCCTCGGATTTTGTAAGGTCCTTCCCAATTTGGATATAGCTTTCCTGCGCCTGCTTCTTTCGTTGATTGAAAGACTTTTCTAAGGACGAAGTCCCCAATCTTGAAGTACCTGAGATGAGCTTTACGGTTGTAATAACGCTATATGATCTGTTTTTGAGCTGCCATCCGTATCAGTGTTGCTTCTCTCCGTGGTTCGAGCAGGTCCAGATTGGTCCTCAATTCGTCGTTGTTTGCTCCCTCCATGACTGTGAAGAACCTTATTCTTGGTTCGCCAATCTCCATAGGTATTAAGGCTTCTGAGCCATAAACAAGTGCAAACGAGGTTTCTCCCGTGGCTATTTTTGAAGTTGTTCTGTACGCCCATAATACCGCTGGTAACTCATCAAGCCAGTTTCCTTTGGCTTTATCCAGCCGCTTCTTTAGATGGTTGATGATGACCTTATTCGTTGACTCAGCTTGACCATTATCCATGGGGTGGTATGGTGTTGAAGTGATTCGTTTGATTTTCCAGCTTTCGAAGAATTCTGTGATTTGCGAGCCTATGAATTGTGGGACATTATCGCACACGATCTCCTTTGGTATTCCAAAGTGGCATATTATGTTTCGCCATAAGAAGCTTTTAACTTCCTTTTCTCGCACTTGTTTGAACGTTTCTACCTCTACCCATTTTGTAAAATAGTCGGTTAGTATGAGCAAAAACCGTACTTGTCCTTTAACTGTGGAAAGTGGTCCCACTATGTCCATACCCCATTTCATGAAAGGCCATGGGGATATTATTGGATGCAATAATTCCGCTGGTCGATGCATGTTATTGGCAAACCTTTAGCACCTATCACATTTGGATACGAAGTTCTCGGCTTCTTCTTCCATCTTAGGAAACTAGTATCCGACTTTTATTAGGGTTTTCACTAAGGATCTCGCCCCCGAGTGATTTCCACAGTGTCCTTCGTGGACTTCTTTCATCATAAATTCCGTTTAAGAGAAACTGTCTCATCTGCTCCTTTGGCTATTACGGCTTCTGCTGTTGCTTTGCCCGTGGCTTCCTCAACTCTTCTACCCACCATGCCTGCTGCTTTGCCCGTGGCTTCCTCAACTTTTCTACCCTCCATGCCTGCTACTTTGCCCGTGGCTTCTCCAGATCCTCAATCCCCCGTGGTTGTTGCTGCTTCATCTCTGCCTTCTTCCATGACTTCCGCTAGGGAAGTAGGGTCTTCCAGCAGAGAGATACGGTAGGTGGTAATAGAGGTTCCAGCTGAGGGGAATAATTTTAAGAAAATGGGTGAGCCCAAAGTGTGGCTCAAGCCATTGATAGGTCCCACTGAGAAAGCCAAGCTAGCCATCCATAGTGCTCTTACATGGGCCAATGAAGTGGTGCATACCTCTTTGAAGGTATGATGCAGGTTATCCTCTTTCATTTTCGTATATGAAATTTACGATATCTGATTGGTTTATTTCTTGTATATTAATCTTATATGCATGGAGCTCATGAAGAGGATCTCAAATACGGATCAGGAGACAAAAGAATTATAGGCCGATGCTGATAATTTTAAAGCACAATATGATAGCCTAAGGATTGACATGGATGCCTTAGAAGAGGAAATGAGTACCTTAAAGTGGCAGATGAGGCTCATGGCAGCAAAACTGGTAGTAGAGAAGGCTTCTTCCACTCAGGCTGATAAAGACAAGAGTGTTCTGGAGTCCTCATTTGCTAAGCAGCTGTCCCGCGCCTCAGAGGAGATTAGAGACTTGAAAAACTTGTTGCGGAAGATGGAGGAATACTCAGGCGAGTTCGTGCAATCACTCACCTCTACTCAAGAGGACCTTTGTAAGGCTTTAGATAAAGTTCAAACTCTGGAGGAGTCGATTGTACCGTTAAGGGCCGCCCATGAAGCTGCTGAAGCGGAGAAGGACAGATTAAGAGCTGAGCTTCAAGTATAGGCAATGGATTATGAGGATCTTGAAGAGGCGGCTGATGTTGATTTTAGCTGGGCATATATGAATTCTCGCCTTGACACATTGACGGAAATGAGTCAAGAGGGTTTCGACCTTAGTGCTGAAATAGCTAAAACTAAGGAAGCCATGGAGAAGGCTCAACAAGGTCATTACATATCTTCACCTGATGGTGAGACTCCAGCTGCTCGTGCCTCTTCATCCCTAGTTGCTCCCGATCCTTCTGCCAGTGAAGTCAACCCCCCTCTTGAAGAAGTTTAGTTGGTTCACCCCCTTTTTTTTCTTTGTCTCAATTGGTGGTTATCTCCACTCCCATCGGGGGTAAATTTGGATTTCTTTAAAGTCCCCAAATGACAACTTAGGGGCACCTCAATGTATAAAAATTCTATACGACTAAGTATAAGTCAATACTTAGTTTTTGCTTTGCCGTTTAAATATATTAATGCTAGTATGACTTTTGTTGAGTTTCTGTTTCACTCTTAAAGTCTTTTGCATGATTCATTTTTCGAGGTTTTAGTTTTACCTCTGAGTTTTGCATATAGAATGCTTTAGATTACTCGTACCTTTTTGTAATAGGCACAGTGTCATATTAAATGTGTGCCTTTTTGTAGTAGGCATAATTTATGGAAAAGGGCCCTTTATAATTGACATGAAGAAGACGTCTCAACTTCATGATAATGGCATAGAGTGATAGGACTTTTACACATGTTTAAGAATGTTTCCAAGGAAAGTTTTTTGTTTGAACTTCCATGACAGTATACATGTGTTTGATTATCGTCTAAAACTCATGTTGCAACTGTTTTTGTTTAACAGATTTGATATACTCTTGTATCTCGTAACTGTTTTTCATAGGTAACAGTTTTTCGATATTAATACAAGGGCACAACTACTTTCACTAGTAACAGTTTTTATAAAGATTGAGATTTTTACCCGCAACTGTTTTCGTTGGAAACAGTTTTCTAATAAGTACGAGGGAAATTTTTTCTTATTCGTAACTGTTTTTATTTGATACCATTTTTATGAACAAATACAAGGATTTAAATCTTTCATCCATAACTGTTTTATTTGATAACAATTTTTTGAATGAGTACACTGATGATGATCTTTTACCCCTAACTGTTTTTGTTACAAGAGCTTTGAATAAGTATAAAGATGTACATTTCTTTCTCGTAACTAATATTTTGCCTTTCAATCAGAACATGTTCGAAGGTTTTTTGCATTTTTGCATTAGGCTTTGTATTTGGATGACTCTTTTTGATCTCTTTCAATTCTGCTCGTATCACTTGTCTCGTTGGGTAGATGGGTCTTCAAGCTCGAGCTTTTGAATTTATGATAGTCTTTTTTATCTTCGTCTTAGCCTTCCATACTGTATAGTCCCCCAAGTGTTTGAGCTTTGAAGAATGAAATCTCGAGCACTTGATTATTCCTTCCATGTGGTCATTTTTCTGAAAAGGAAAAACATTCTGGACTCGAAGGTAAAAGGTTTTTAAGATGATGACTTCTTAACCCTTTAAAACGTCCATCAAAAAGTGTAACCCTAGACTGGGAATTGTGTTATTTCCTCGCGTCTTTGCAGGTCTAATATCATCATATGGTGATGGGTTAGCTTTATGCCTATCATCTAAAAAAGTTAGTAAAATTTTTTAAATGTTCAAAATAAAATCAAACGTGTGATGTATTCTTTTCCTTAGAAGTAATACTTCCTTAGGTGAATGGCGTTCCAGCTTGTTAGTAGAACTCTGTCGTCCATAGCTTCCAACTCATAGGTGCCTTTCCCAGCTATGCGTCGAATTTTGTAAGGTCCTTCCCAATTTGGATTTAGCTTTCTTGCGCCTGCTTCTTTTGTCCATTGAAAGACTTTTCTGAGGACGAAGTCCCCAATCTTGAAGTACCTGAGATGAGCTTTACAGTTTTAATAACGCTATATGATTTGTTTTTGAGCTGCCATCCGTATCAGTGTTTCTTCTCTCCGTGGTTCGAGCAGGTCCAGATTGGTCCTCAATTCGTCGTTGTTTGCTCCCTCCATGACTGTGGAGCACCTTATGCTTGGTTCGCCATTCTCCGTAGGTATTAAGGCTTCTGAGCCATAGACAAGTGCAAACGGGGTTTCTCCTGTGGATATTTTTGAAGTTGTTCTGTATGCCCATAATACCGCTGGTAACTCATCAAGCCAGTTTCCTTTGGCTTTATCCAGCCGCTTCTTGAGATTGTTGATGATGACCTTATTCGTTGACTCAGCTTGACCATTATCCACGGGGTGGTATGGTGTTGAAGTGATCCGTTTGATTTTCAAGCTTTCGGAGAATTCTGTGATTTGCGAGCCTATGAATTGTGGAACATTATCGCACACGATCTCCTTTGGTATTCCAAAGTGGCATATTATGTTTCGCCATAAGAAGCTTTTAACTTCCTTTACTCGCACAGGTTTGAACGCTTCTGCCTCTACCCACTTTGTAAAATAGTCGGTTAGCATGAGCAAAAACCGTACATGTCCTTTAGCTATGGGAAGAGGTCCCATTATATCCATACCCCATTTCATGAAAGGCCATGGGGATATTATTGGATGCAATAATTCCGCTGGTCGATGCATGTTATTGGCAAACCTTTGGCCCCTGTCACATTTGGATACAAAGTTCTCGGCTTCTTCTTCCATCTTAGGAAAATAGTATCCGGCTCTGATTAGGGTTTTCACTAAGGATCTCGCCCCTGAGTGATTTCCACAGTGTCCTTCGTGGACATCTTTCATCATAAATTCCGTTTGGTTAGGTCAGTGGCATTTCGCTAGGGGTCCTCCGAACATCTTGCGATAAAGCAAGTTGCGAATAAGGAAGTACCGTGCGGCTTTGCGGCGAAGTGATTGAGCATCTTTCCTATTTTCACGAAGGATCTCGCCCCTGAGTGATTTCCACAGTGTCTTTCGTGGACTTCTTTCATCATAAATTCCGTTTGGTTAGGTCTGTGGAATTTAGCTAGGGGTCCTCCGAACATCTTGCGATAAAGCGAGTTGCGAATAAGGACGTACCGGGCAACTTTGCGGCGAAGTGCTTGAGCATCTTTCCTGTCTTCAGGTACGGTGCCATTCATTTCTCCAGTCCCAGGTTAAGTTGTTGAAAGTTGCCTTATTCCTGTCCTGGTCTATTATTGAATTAAATAGTTGAACGAAAATTGCATTGTCTTTGTTCGTTACTTCCGTGACTGCTGCGAGGTTAGCTAGTGCATCTGCTTCTGCATTTTCCTCTCTAGGTATTTGCATTACCTTCCATGTTTTGAATTGTCTCACGAGCTCTCGTGCTTTTTCAAGATACTGTTGCATTCTAGTCTCTCGAGTGATGTAAGTCCCCTGTATCTGATTTACTACCAGTTGGGAGTCGCTGTTGATCATAATTTGCTTGATTGAGAGCTCTCGGTGCGAGTTCAAGCCCTGCAATAACAACTTCGTACTCTGTTTCATTGTTAGTTATAGGATAACACTTGATAGCTTGTCGTGTCTTTTCACCCGTGGGTGATATTACGACTATGCCTAAGCCGACACCTTTTATGTTTGAGGAGACATCAGTGAATAGGGTCCATAGGCCCGGATTAGCACCGTTAAAAAGTTGTAACTGATTTTCTACTTCAGGGACAATGCTATTACTAAAGTCAGCAACAAAATCAGCTAGTATTTGAGACTTAATTGTAGTCCTAGGCTGATAGATTATTTCATGCTCACTTAATTCTGTGGCCCACTTAGCAGATCTTCCTGACAATTCATGTTTATGCAGAATATTTCTTAAAGGATATGAAGTCACAACGGTTATTGAGTGGCATTGAAAATATGGTCGTAATTTTCTTGATGCCATTAAAAAAGCTAAGGCTAACTTTTCCAGATGTGGATATCTAGTCTCAGCATCTAGCAAAGTTTTACTTACATAATAGATAGGTGATTGCTTACCTTTTTCTTCTCTTACCAATACTGCACTTACATAAATTTCTGAAACATCCAGATAGATGTACAATCTTTCCCCTTCTTTTGGCTTTGAAATCAGCGGTGGTTTCGGTAGATACTTCAGATTCTTGAGGGCTTGCTGATATTCTTCAGTCCATTCGAACTGATTCTGCTTTTTGAGAACTGAGAAGAATTTAAAACTTTTTTCGGAAGACTTAGAAATAAATCTTCCCAAAGATGCTATTCTCCTTGTTAGCCTTTGAACTTCATTTTTATTTGTTAAAATATCAGGTATTTCTTCTATAGCTTTAATTTGAGCAGGATTTACCTCTATTCCTCTATTCGATACAAGGAAACCCAAAAATTTACCTGATTGCACTCCAAACGCGCATTTTTCTGGATTTAGCTTCATATTATACCTGCGTAAAATATCAAATGTAGTAGAGAGATGCTGGAAATGGTCTTCTGCTTGTGTTGATTTTACCAACATATCATCAATATAGACTTCCACCGTCTTTCTAAGATGTTCTTGGAATATTTTAGTCACTAACCTTTGATAGGTATTCCAGCATTTTTCAAGCCAAAAGGCATAACTTTATAAAAGTAGGTCCCCCTGTTTGTAATGAAGGAAGTTTTTTCCTCATCTGAGGGATCCATTTTAATCTGATTATAACCAGAATATGCATCTAAGAACCTTAATAATTCATGACCTGTTGTGGCATCAATCATTAGATCTATATGTGGCAATGGGAATGAATATTTGGGGCATGCTTTATTTAAGTCAGTATAATCTATGCACACTCTCCATTTACCATTCTTTTTAGGTACTACCACGCTGTTTGCTAGCCAGTTAGGGTACGTTACCTCTCGTATCGAACCAATCTTCAAGAGTTTCTGTACCTCTTCGTCGATCACTTGGTTCTTGAATGGTCCTTGTTTTCTTTTCTTCTGCTTAATAGGAACGAATGATAGATCTTCATTTAGTTTATGAGTCATCACTTCTGGTGGGATGCCTGTCATATCTGAGTGGGACCACGCAAAGCAGTTTGTGTTAGCCTTTAAATAATTAATTAACTTACCTCTTCGACCGGGGCCCAGCCTCGTGCCTATATACACTTTCTGTTTAGGCTTTTGTTCAGACAATGGAACAACTTCGAGCTCTTCCGTAGTTGTTTTGATGTGCTCATCTTCCTCCGGTTCATGAATGACGTCCGGTCTAGAATCTGCATCCATGTGGTCTAATCCCCCTTCCGTGGTAACTTGATTCACATTCTCGTAAGTATTTTCTTTCGTACCTGTTTCAACAATAATACCTTCCGTACCTGTTTGGGTAGTAATTTCTTCCATGCCTGTTTGGGCGGTGTTACCCGCTTGGGAGATTCCCTTATCTCGTGATTCTTCGACCTCTACTTTCTTATTGTAGTGTACCACGGAGTTTATATTTCTTGCGGTTTGCTGATCACCTCTAATTTTCTGAATCCCCCATTCAGAGGGGAATTTAATTACCTGATGCAAGGTGGAATGTATTGCTTTCATGTCGTGGATCCATGGCCTTCCCATGATTACGTTGTAAGCCATGTCAGTATCGATGACTTGGGACCTGGTACTTTTGAGCACCCCCTCAGCATAAGTGTTAAGCTCAATTTCTCCTTTTGTTATAACCGTAGAGATATCAAACCCTGATATGGCTCGTGCCCTTGGGATTACTTGATTCCCCAATAGCATTTCTTCCACGACTCTTAGCAAAATGATATTGACTGAACAGCCTAGATCAATCAACACTCTTTTTACGTTAGTGTCATGAATAAGTAAAGATATTACCAGAGCATCACTGTGAGGAAGCATTAATCTGCCGATATCTGCATCATCGAAGGTTATATCGTCCTCTTCCAGATTCTCACAAATCCATTTTCCATGTGTAATTGTAAACTTTATGGTTGTTTTGCAGACCACTCTGTTTACTTCTTCACCTCCGTGTATCACAGTGACGGTTCGTTTTGGAGAAGGAGGCTTTGGGGGCTCCTGCCTGTTCCTCATAAATGCCTGTTTACCTTTATCACTAAACAATTCTGTTAAATAGTGCTGTTTTAATAAATTTTCTACTTCACCTTGTAAAAATCTGCAATCCGCAGTTTTGTGCCCATGATCGTTATGGAATTCACACCAGTGATATGGGTTCCTTCTATTTGGAATTGACCGCATCTCTTTGAGCCACTTAACCTTGTCTTCCATGTTCCTCAATATTGAGACAAGTTCAGTAGTACTTACATTAAAGGTATGATCCCCAATTCGAGTATTACCTCTAGGTCGTTCATCTCGATCTATTCTGGATCTAGCCGAGGATGAGACGACGTCTCTTCCTTGTGGTCTATAGTCTGACCTAGTGTTTTCGAACATGTGACGAATATCACGTCCCGAGGGTCCTAAGTAAGGATCATACCTATTTTTACCTGATCATCTGTCTGATTCTGGATGTCTAGATCTGGAATGATCTTCATCTCTCGAACGAGCAATGATATCTTCTTCAATTCTGAGTTTAGTACTATACCTGTTATATACATCATTCCATGTTGTAGCGAGGAATTCTCTTAGACTTTCCTTAAGTCGTCTCGTTGCTTCTGAGCTTTTATCGTTTAGGTTTCTTGCGAATGCCATGGCTGCCCAATTATCAGGCACCCTGGGTAACTGCATTATTTCTCGTTGAAACCTATCTACAAACTCACGGAGTAGTTTCGTGTCTCCTTGTTTTATTTTGAATATGTCTTCAATTCTTTTCTCAACTTTTTGTGCACTAGAGTGTGCTTTTATAAATGAATGCAAGCTCAGCAAAAGAGTCAATAGAATTTTCAGGGAGAAGAGAATACCAGGTTAGGGCTCCTTTGGTAAGTGTTTCCCCAAATTTTTTGACAAGGACTGATTCAATCTCTTGTTTTGTTAAGTCGTTGCCTTTCAATCCAATAGTGAAAGCAGTCACATGATCACGTGGATTAGTTGTTTTATCATATTTGGGAATGTCAGGCATTTTAAACTTCTTGGGTATAAGCAAAGGTGCCACACTTGGCTTCCAAGGTTGTTGAGAATACCTATCAACATCAATGCCTTTGATAATAAGCGATACTCCAGGAATTTGTTCGATGCAATCGTTCTGCTCCTTCATCTGTGTCTGCATGGTTAGCAGTAAATTTTGTAATTCAGAGTTATTAGATGTACCTGGTCTCGCTTCGAGAGATTCATTAGGAGTATCTCCTCTTCCTGAGTTTTCCAACCCAGATTGAGGATTTTCCATGGTGATGGTATTATTTGGGGGTGGCTTCGGTGGTGTAGGTAACGCTGCCGGTAATCCCTTCGCAAATTCTTGCAAATCTTGGCTCACATACTCTGCAATCATTTGCTTTACACGATCTTGTTCTACCGTTTGATGATGATCACCATTATTGTTATCGGTTCTTTCTGGGGATTGTTCCCTTGAACCACGTGGGGTTCCCGAAGGCGATGGAACTGGGGTTCCATTCCTTTGCTGGTTGTTGTCGTTGGAGTTCGACATAGTTCAGAAGATATCACTTGAAAATGCAACAAAGATTATCAGATTCCCGGTAACATAACCAATTTGTTTAACCAAAGAATTATATCCTTTGACTAAAACTATTTCTAGGATGAACACGGGCTACTGGTAATCAAGGAAATAGAGAAAAATGAATAATAGACAATATTGTAGAAATATAGAAAAGCAAAGTAGATTGTATTCGAGAATCAGATGCCTTTACAAGCTGTATTCCCCTCCCTTATATAGGAGATTCCTTGATATAACGTACAACTCTTGATATGGTTGCCCATTAATGGCTAATTATGATATTAATGAGGCGTTATAAAGGATAACGGTAATTAGGGTACGATTACATAACGTACGAGTAATCAATTGTGGGTTCTTGAATCTGCCCGTAGCTTTGTCCAAATTCATTCTGACCGTGTATCTTCCCTGTTTTGATCAGGTTGAGTTTCCCGTGGCTGATAAGCTCGAGGGCTTATTGAATCGTGCCTCTTTGTTCCGTACCTCTTCAAAGAATCACATCTAGCTGTCGCGTTCTCCTATGGCCACATAACTGGCTGAGTTGTCAAAAGTTGGCTTACGTGTGAAACTCTTTTTTACTAATACAATACCACCGAGGACGTTCGACCCAATCCAATATAAATGCAAATTGTGCACTGCCGAGGGTCAAACGACGCGAACCATAGATGCATCTATTACCCAGCTCGCGAATCATCAATGCGATGCGGTCAAACATAAATTTAAAGAAATACCCTGCTCGCGAATCATTCATGCAACGCGGTTAAACATAAATTTAAAAGAATCACCCCTGCTCGTGAATCATACATGAGACGCAGTAAAATATACTTTAAAAGAATTACCCCTGCTCGCGAATCATACATATGACGCGGTAAAATATAGTTTAAAAGAATTACCTCCGCTCGCGAATCATACATGCGACGCGGTAAAAGTATAGATTTCTCAAGTTATTAAAGCACTCTTCCATTCTTTTCAAAATATGAAATACAATGAAAACTTTCAAGATCCCCATTTTAATAACAATTTCGACTCCTATCAAAAGTATTTAATAAGCATACTCAATCCCGCTCCTTCTCAAGGCAAACAATAAACATATAACAATAATAATATCAACAAGTCATGATGTAAGTGTAAAACTACCCGGACATAAGCATAACTAGTAGCTACGTACGTCCTCTCATCACCTCGTGCGCACACAGCCCCCACAAATAGAAGCACATAATAATTTAGTTCACCTATGGGGTTAATTCCCTCTTACAATGTTAGAAAGGAGACTTACCTCGCTCAAATTCCATAGCCGGCTTCCAAGCCTTTCCAACAACTCTAACCGCCACCCAACACTCCAAACTTAGTAAATAAATGTGCAAACCCATAAAAATATACTATAATACTCACGGCAATTCAATTAAAACAATTTCCCAACTCCGCTCGAAAAGTCGATAAAATCACCCTCAGGCCCACGTGCCTAGATTCCAAAAATATTCGAAGATAAACCTTACCCATGACTTAACGAACTTGAATATATAATTTATTCCAAATCCCATGTCCAATTTCGTGGTCAAAACCCAAATATACCAATTTCTAGGTTGTCTACCAAAACCCTAAGTTTTCACTAATTTTCCATGAATTTACATATATATATATATATAAAATCCAAGTATTTAACTTGCAATATGTAGGAATCACTTACCTTGACATTGATGATGAAGATGGACTGCCAAAATCGCTCCTAGGTCGGCTCTCATGGAGGAAATGAGATGAAATGAGCCAAACCCATTTTTGCATACTTATACACTACCCAGGCGATCCTTCATCGCGTTCGCGAGCCCCCCATCGCGTTCGTGATGAACGAATTTCTCAAAAGTCATTTCCAAACTCTTCTGAGATAGCGTCTAGTATAATAGCCATATCATTTAGTACAAAACTCCAAGTGACAAATGTGTTGGTGTTTTGAAATCTAGAAACCAAGGTCTAAAACTTTCATGTTTTAGTCATCTTCCAATTCCTTATAGATTTTGAGATATAATATGTCAAAATCAGCCCTGTGCAACACAAATATCTTCTTCATCTTCCTGAACAACCTGTAGTCTACCATTTATAACTCTTTGTAGACAAATTCAAATACAAAATGGTTTACTTTTCTGAAAACTAGACATAAAGGGTTACAACTTTTGGTTGTGGATCATCTCTAAATTTCTTAAAGATTGTGAAATATGAGCCTCCGAAGTCAGACCTGCGTAATATGGATTTTCTTTTTCGCGAAAGTGAGAGTCTATTCGCAAACGGAAGAACAAAATCCCTGAAGCCAAATCCTTCTTCGCGAATGCAAGAGGATCCTCGCGAACGCGAAGAACAACACCAGACACCAGAATCAGCTATTGCAAAATAGCCCGAAATGATCCGAGACCACCCCAAAACACACCCGAGGCCCCTGGGGCCCCGTCTAATCATACAAATCTGTCCCATAACACAACACGGACCTGCTCCAGGCCGCAAATCACATCAAACAACATCGAAATCATGAATTGCATCCCAATTCAAGCTTAGTGAACTTTAGAATTTTGAACTTCTACATTCGATGCCGAAACCTATCAAATCACGTCCGATTGACTTCAAATTTTGCACACAATTCATATTCGACGTTACGGACCTACTCTAACTTCCGGAATCGGATTCCGACCCTGATATCAAAAAGTCCACTTTCAGTTAAACTTCTTAAGACCTTCAAATTCTAACTTCCGCCAAGTGACTCCAAAATGACCTACGGACCTCCAAATCCACTTCTGGACGCGCTCCCAATACCAGAATCACCATACAGAGCTATTCCCAAACTCGGAATCCCAAAGAGACATCAATAACAGTGAAATGCACTTCAACCCAAATTTATGACATTCTTTCAAAATTCCAACCTTCCACCATATGTGCCGAAACACTCCCGGACTATCCAAAACCCGATCCGGACATACTCCCAACTCCAAAATCATCATACGAACCTACTGGAACCTTCAAATACTGATTCCGAGGTCTTTTACTCAAAATCAACCCTTAATCAGATTCTTCCAACTTAAAATTTCCGCAATGAGAATTCTCTTTCCAAATCCTCTCCGAACTTCCCGAATTAAAACCCCGATCACGCGTGCAAGTCATAATACCTGAAGTGAGGCTACTCGTGGCCTCAACCCGCCGAACGAAGCACTAGAGCACAAAACAACCGGTCGGGTCGTTACATTCTCTCCCAATTAAACATACGTCCGTCCTCGAACGTGCTAGGAATTGCTCTGGAGTTATCCAAAATCATTGTTTAACACCTCGTGCACTTGCCTGTGCTCCCACAATCTAGTTGAGTATATCAGCTTAAGAAAACCTACCATTCCTCCTCTTTATTTAGTCAAATAAGCCTTAGATTCAAATTCCAGCACCGAAAATCCTGTACCAGGTCTTTTCCCACATACAACCACCATACCTATCACCACACAGTGTACTAATACATGATTGTATACCTACTCTGAATCCACACCATGCACTGCATAATTCACCTAACATTAACAACACCCTCTAGTAGTTATAGCCACAATTCCACGAATCTGATGCCCATAACACACCCCATGACACATATAAGTCTTGTTCCAACTCTTGCAATAACGCCACAATGGAAAAGACGTGTAGAAATTCATAGCCAACTGCCGAGTCAACAAATCATTGAGTCTCTCCTCCTGATAAGAACCGCTACCTCATTATAAACCAAATAACTATATTTGCTCTCAAATATAATGCATATAAATATGTCGCACAGATCTCAAGTCCAATAATCTCGTCTCACCTAGTACAAGTTGCTCAAGCAATAAGCCAATGCCAAAATTCTCATATAATGCCACAATGTGCCAACAAGCTACAAACTCGAATGTGATACATAAGGGAACGAACCCTGGAAAGAACTACTCAACTTACATAGCTAATTAGACAATCGTAAGGATACTATGAACCTTCCTAAGAAATTGAGAAACAAAACACACAAGATTAGTACAGGGAACTGCACTCAACATCACACTGTTGCGGCGTGCAACCCGATCCAACCATGATACCATTGCGGCGTGCATCCCGATCCAACCATGATACCCGTGGCGACGTGCCACCCTATCCAAGCAATATACCCATGGAAGCATTCCACCCGATCCAAGAAATATACCTGAATATAGATCATAAGCACGCGAAGTGCAATATACAAATCCTGGGGAGACGAATATAGCCATATGCTACAAAACTCAAGCACATATATGGTGCAATAGATGACATGCATCTCGAGAGCCATCCTGCTCTCACAACACCACAAACCGCACAATAGCGTATTATATATAGTAGCTGACGACGAAGATAACATCCAACGCCTGAATACTCCTCCATAAGGAATGCTATGCTGAACGAACATACCCAGGCTGGTGTACAGTACACATCCACGTTTGGACCCACCAACGGACCTCAAACTGATTCTGATCATACCATGCTTGGGAAAATACCTTCTCAAGGAGCCACAATGACCTTTTTACCATGACACATAAGAACAACCGTCGAATCCGGAACAAACTTCCACAATTCACAACCAACTGAATAAAGCGCCTTTCAGGCCTAGACTCTCACATCGATAGTACCAAATCTCCATACTTGGTTTCAATATTTAATCAATCAAGTGACTACATGTCACACTTATACAATTTTCCCGTGGGATACACTCCCACGACCCTCCGCACCGGGTAATAAGTCTCAGCTCCATACCACCAGCCACACTAATGTTGTAAAGCAAATCAAGAAGTCGCAAATCAGTACACAAAGCCCCTTACACGGAACACCGAACTCAGTTGACGCTAAAGACAATACCAACTTACTCTAAACATCTGAATCCTTTCCTGCTCATCCGAGCTCGTGACATTCTTGCTTATGCTAAACCGCAACTTTGATCCTCCATTTAAAATTCTGATGTCGTTCACTACACCTAATACACCAATGCGCGAGAATACAAGAATCATCATAACTCTTGAACTACTAATAGGATAATTACTTCATCATATAGAAACCTTTTACATAGCTCATCCAACAAGAAACATTGCAACACACAACCGAATTCACATAACACAGAAAATACAATCCCCAAGTAATGGTCTATATCTCTGTAACTCCTTCTAGGATTCACTTTCGTACCGCCACAATTCACATGCATAACTTAACACGCTGAAGGAACTGATCATTGCCAACATCATACCACTTCAACAGTTGCTAACCGAACCAATTGCTTAAAATTTACTCTGGATTTCACCTAGAAATAACAATGGCTTCATTGACAATATAACGAACTCAACACGCACTCATCCTGAGTGACCCCATTTCATGAGACCACATTGTCTCAAACCCACGAACCATCTCATACCCTCCTTGAGCGACTCTCACATATTCAAATGGTACACTCATTTTGATAAATTCCCCCCATAGATACGATGTCACCCTTCCCCCATTCCTCCAATGTTGCACCGCAAACCGCACATAACATGGAACACTCCAAACCCTTTTCATAACTCACTACAAAAGATAGATATTTAATCACACTACGGGCTTGAAATCCTTAAGCACCACACTTGAATTTTAAATCAGCTAGGACCGTTGGTGAGAGCCAGCCACTCTGACTAGGTCCCGAATATAACCAAACTCCAAGGCCTTCTAGCACATGAACACTCTCTCAAAGAAGCAACCGGCTGAATTCCTTTCCTTGTACATCACATCCACACGAAGCATAGATTTTGAGCCTTCCCAAAGACTGAACATGAATCTATTAGGCCAATTATAGCACACTTTCCTCAGTCCCTTGCTCAGATTATCACTGACGTTTTCTTTCCTTAATCATAATAACCCACCAATGCACCAATAACGAAAAACCGCACAAGTAGACAACCACGCAATCCAATCATAGATGGCGGGGCTCTCCCACTTAGCTTGAAGCTATAATTATATAACCCTGGGACCCACAAAGATTCCGTATTCCCCATTGAAATCAGCCTAAAGTCCAACAATGCATTTCAAACTCGAAGTCATGTTGCATCTAAATAAAATCCGTGGACCTAGTCCATGTCCACCATGAATTCCTAAATGGCTCCAAACTTTCCTCAAGGCGTGCGGCCATCCTACCACAGAACCCATGTGATACTCTGGCACTCTCCCACTTTGGTTAAACCCTCTCCTTTAAGTAACTCCTCGACTTTTGTTGTTCATACTTGACCTTCTAGCAATTCAACCACTGCAAAACACCTCCTGCATGTCCTTCTCGTCCTTCGATGCCCAATTGTTGCCCCAATTCCAAATCTATCTCTGTAGGACATGAAGTGTTAGATCGCTATCAACTTTAAACCCCTATGAAGATCATCTTCCTCGAGCCGTAAACATTAGAAATACCCATTTAAATCCCGAAATTGCTGCACTCCACTATTTCTGACAATCGCGCACCATCTCACACTACTCTGCCCCGAAGGAAAATTGATGATGACCATGACATTGGAGAACCTTAACACGTTCAACAAGGATGATGACACCACATCACAATTGAGGAATCTACCACGCTTGAAATACCAAGCCTTGTTACTATATCAACCCAAGCCTTAACATTCCTAGTCCGGTTGCCTTTCCTCTGCCGGAAATAAAATACCAAATCTCTTAATCATACACTGAGTAACACCTCCCTTCAGGTCACTCACTGCCCCGACACCTGGACAAACGTCCTACCATTCCATAACCATTGTGTGATAGCAGCGCACGAATCACTATAACAACCAGAGCCAAATCTCAACACCTTAGGTAATACTGATACTGAGCCGAAACGAGAGAACAACCTTCCGCAAGGCGACGACAATAGCCCCAATCAAACAGGGAGAAACATCTTGCACCACATCTGTAGTACCATTACAATTCCTCAAATTCTCGATTTATAACAAGCGCTTCATGCCGTGTAAGATTGAATTGGATGGAAATGAAGGCATAGGACTCACAGGAATCACATCGCACGATGAGGAATCAATAAGAAAAGTGCTCCTAACAGCCATGTAACCTCTCGAAGATAAGTACAGACGTCTTCATACCGATCTGCAAGACTCTACTAGAATTTTTCATGAGTCGTGATACCTAAGTGAACCTAGTGCTCCGATACCATGTTGTCATGACCCAAATCTATTAAAGGTCGTGATGGCATCATACACCACTGTCAGGCGAGCCAACACTAAATAGTAAATTTAAGTCGCATTTTAGTACTGTTGAAAACATAAATTTCCTTCAATTTAACTAGTAACAGACGAACTTTAAAGAATAATATTAACATTTTCAAATTTCAATACTGAACATCCCATAATCATCCCGGAACCCGGTGTCATAAGTGCATGAGCTTTTGCTAGGAAGTAAATTAAAATACAACAATTATCCGGAATATAAATTTGGACAGAAAGGAAGATACAAGTACTCTGAAGGAGACTCTCCCGGCTGCGGATCGTATCATAAAATGCAGCTCACCTAAGTCGCCGTATCAACCACGCCGCTTCGCCCACAAGGCCACTATCCATACATATATCTGTACATCAAAATGTACAACAAGTGTAGTATTAGTACGAAAACAACGCGTACCCAGTAAGTATCCCGCTTAATCTCGAAGAAGTAGTGACGAGGGGTCGACTTCGACACTTACTAAGAGCCAATAATATGATAATATAAAATTCTAATTAAGCATGATATACAACAATAAGATTCAGAACAAGAAATAATGTAACAAGTCTTCACCATATTTAAGAGCTTAAACCACTTCCTCCCTTTAAAACACATAATCACACAAACAATGAATTTATTCTAATTATGAAAGGGACTTCCAGTCCTATTATCACACAAACAAATACCATCGAGGACATTCGGCCCGATCTAACATAAATGTAAATTGTGCACTGCCGAGGATCGAATGGTGCGAACCATACAAACCATACAAACCATACATGCATCTATTACCCCTCGCGAATCATCCATGCGACGCGGTCAAACATAAATTTAAACAAAATGCCCCGCTCGCGAATCATTCATCCAACACGGTTAAATATAAATTTAAAAGAATTACCCCCGCTTGTGAATCATACATACGACGAGATAAAATATAGTTTAAAATAATTACCCTCACTCGAGAATCATACATGCGGTGCGGTAAAAATATAGATTTCTCAAGTTATTAAAGCATTCTTCCATTCTTTTCAAAATATGAAACTCAATGAAACCTTTCAAGATCCCATTTTTTATAACAATTTTCACTCCTATCAAAAGTATTTAATAAGCATACTCGATCCTGCTCCTTCTCAAGGAAAACAATAAACACAAATCAATAATAATATCAACAAGGCATGATGTAAGCATAAAAATACCCGGACATAGGCATAGTTAGTAGCTACTCGGGCTCTCGTCACCTCGTGCGCACGTAGCCCCCACAAATAGAAGCACATAATAATTTAGTTCACCTATGGGGTTAATTCCCTCTTACAAGGTTACAAAGGAGACTTACGTCGCTCCGAATGTCCATAACGGGCTTCCAAGCCTTTCCAACAACTCTAACTGATGCCTAACGCTCCAAAACTAGTAAATAAATGTGCAAACCCATAAAAATATACTCTAATACTCACGACAACTCAATTTAAACAATTTTCCAACTCCTCTAGAAAAGTCGATAAAATCACCCTTAGTTTGTAACACAGTATCCAAAAATACCAATTTCTAGGTTTTCTACAAAAACTCCAAGTTTTCACTAATTTTCCTTGAATGTATATATATATATATATATATATACAAGTATTTAACTTGCAATATGTGGGAATCACTTACCTTGACATGGATGATGAAGATGGAGCTCCAAAATCGCTCTTCGGTCGGCTCCCATGGAGGAAATAAGATGAAATGAGCCAAATCCATTTTTGCAAACTTATACACTGCCAAGGAAATCCTTCATCGCGTTCGTGATGAACAAATTTTTCAAAAGTCATTTTCAAACTCTTCTCAGATAGCCTCTAGTTTAATGGCCATAACATTTTATAAAACACTCCAAATGATAAAAGGCAAGCTCCTACTAGATCCTACGATTCCTGATATTCCTACTGGATTTGTGCAACTCAAGTATGAACAATGTATCGAATGGTTTGATGTTTTGAAAATTAGACACCAATATCTAAAACTTTTATGTTTTAGTCATCTCCCAATTCTTTACAGACTTTGAGATATAAGTTGTCACAATCAGCCCTGTACAACACAAATGTCTTCTTCATCTTCCAGAACAACCTGTAGTCTACTAGTTATAAATATTTGTAAACAAATCCAAATGTAAAATGGTTTATCTTTTTGAAAACTAGATACAAAGATCTACAATCTTTGTTTTTGGATCATCTCCAAATTCCTTATAGATTGCGAAATATGAGCCTCCGAAGTCAGACCTGCGTAATCGAGATTTTCTTCTTCCCGAACGCGAGAGTCTGTTCGCGAACGCGAAGAACAAAATCCCTGAAGCCAAATCCTTCTTCACAAACGCGAGCGGATCCTCGCGAGCGCGACGAACAACACCAGACACCAGCATCAGCTATTGCAAAACAACACGAAATAATCTGAAACCACCCCGAAACACACCCGAGTCCCCCGGAGCCCCGTCCAATCATACAAATCAGTCCCATAACACAACACGGACCTGCTCGAGACCTCAAATCACATCAAAAAATATCGAAATCATGAATTGCACCCCAATTAAAGCTTAATGAACTTTAGAATTTTGAACTTCTACATTCGATGCCGAAACCTATCAAATCACGTCTGATTGACTTCAAATTTTGCACACAATTCATATTCGACGTTACAGACCTACTCTAACTTCTGGAATCACAATCCGACCCCGATATTAAAGAGTCCACTTCCAGTCAAACTTCTTAAGACCTTCAAATTCTAACTTGCCGAATGACTCCAAAATGACCTACGGACCTCCAAATTCACTTCCGGACGCGCTCCCAATACCAAAATAACCATACGGAGCTATTCCCAGACTCGGAATCCCAAACGGACATCGATAACATTGAAATGCACTTAAACCTAAATTTATGAAATTATTTCAAAATTCCAATCTTCCACCATAGGTGCCGAAACGCTCCCGGTCGGGTCGTTACACGACAAAACTCATAAATCCGACAACCGATTCAATTATGAGTCTAACCATACTAGTTTCATTCAAATTAAACCCCGAATCGATGTTCAAAACTCAACAATTCACTTTATGAAATTTTAGGCAAAACCCCAAATTTCTCTTTGAAATCATCAATCAAATGCTAAAACTGAAGATGAATTCATGAAATATAACCATATGGTGAAAATCTCCTCCAAAATTATCCTAATCCGAGCTCCCCAACTCAAAATATGACCAAATGAATAAACATTCGATATTAAGTATTTTTGCGCAACTGTTCTGCCTCGTTTTGCATGCCAAACGATCGCAAAACTTACTTTCGATGCCTCCAATGGATTCCTTGTGAAATTTCAGTCAAAATAGGCTTTTTGAATCACTCCATTTGACCTTACAATGAAGGAGATATGTTGGTTTCAATATTTGGAAATAGTGCAGATTTTTAAATACGAAGTCAGTGGTAATTTCGTAATTAATCTGAAAAATCTGGCAAGCCAATTCTTAATAAAATGACCATAAAATCCTCATACGATGTCCAAATCCGACGATTCCTTTTGCTACAGATTCGTAATTACAATACGGATCTAAGGATTCAATCAAAACAGAAATTGCAGCTCATTTGTTCAATGTGGTACCATTTATGCTTGAAGAAACAATGTCGAAACATAAGAAAAACGAGCGCAACACAACCCAATTCTATCCAAAACTCACCCGAGCCCCTCGGGACCCCGTACGAACATACCAACAAGTCCCATAACATAACATCGACTTACTTAAGGCCTCAAATCACGCATAACTACATCGAAACGATGAAACACACCTCAAATCAAACTTAAAGAACTTTCGAACTTTCGACTTCCAAAACCTCGCGCCGAAACATATCAAATCAACTCGGAATGAACTCAAATTTGCACACAAGTCCTAATACATCATACAGAGCTACTTGTTCCCCCAAACTACCGAGCAAAGTGCAAATGCTCCAAACGACCGTTCGGGTCGTTACATTCTCCTCCACTTAAATATAAGTTCGTCCTCGAACGTGCCAAGAGTTGTTCCCAAGACCATCAAACCGCCGTATAACTTTACCATGCACATATTCGGGGATGACCCCATGTCACCCTATTTTAAGTAGGCCCGACCACACCACACCACACAATTGAATATCATTACTCCATCCTTAGTTTGTAACACAGTATCCAATTTCCAACATCCGGAAATACTAAAAGACCTGAACTTTGCATATACACACTGTATAAGTCCGAACAAGTTGTATCAAGCCATAATCATGACCCACGACACAATCACAGGATATACCACACAACTCAAATACTCACAGCGATAACTTCTGATAGCAATAGTTGCTCGATAACCAACTCGACGCCGGTAACGAACCTCATATCAACTAAAATCTTGCTTTGAACCTTTGTACACTGCCAATGATGAAAGAAACACATAGAAACTTGTAACCACTTATGAGACCAACAAGTCATGGAACTCTCCCTCATTCGACAAGAACTATAGCCGATTTCTAAGCCAACTTCCGATATTATCCTTCCAACTATGCTGTAATCAATTACGATAGTATCCATTGTAGGTCCAATGACCTCATCTCATCCAACACAATCATTCTAGTGACATGCCACATCAACAAAATCTAAATCCACAACCCGTGCAATACGTGCACCAATAAGAAACAATCCAAATGTACTAAAATCATGAAAAAATGACTCAAACGAGAGAACTGTCCCCCAAGCTTAACAAGTACTGCCACAACAAAATACTGAAAATCCATCACATCCCGTAAGACCATCATACAAATCTAACACAATAGTTCATATCTCAACATAATTCCGCTGCAATGTGTGCCCCATCAAACACTGATCCATGGCATATACCTCAAACCACCCTGCTCAAAATCAATAACCACACGCAAATCGACATCAAGTACTCAAAGTGCATTACCGTGACCACGAATAGGCAAATGACAATGTGTCATACAAACCCCGAAAGAACATGACCAATACGCCATCAATCATGCAATACTCAAATACTCATCTCACTCAAATTCCGTTATAAGGCCCCAATAGAACCGCACCATGTGTGTTTATAACCCACAATTCACAACTCCTCGTAGCATAGAAGAGCAACCCACAAATCCTTTCAGAACATGAATAAGCTCAACAACAATCGAATGACACATCCCTCTGCAATAGCAGTATGGATCCAACTAATCCGACTCGGTGTAGAATACACATCCTAATTGGGCCTACCAATGGACCCCAAATCAGCTTTAGTCATCCACAAATAGATAAATAACCCCCTGATGTTCCACAATGACTGATCAATACACATACTATCATATGGCTAGCTTCGTCCACGACTTCACATTCCACAACCATGATACAATCTGCTCCTGAGAACTCCCGGTCTCCAAATCCATAAAACACATGAATCACCATATCTGATCCCATCTCCACCTCCCGAACGTCTAACACATCTCTCATACACGATCATCCCACTAGGAATACTTCTATAATTCTTCCGTTCCACATAGCAAAATTTGAATATCAACAGTCGATCAACCATGAGTGCCGCAATACCAATGAAGTATCCATAAATCAAAATACATTGCCCCTTCTAAAATGTATACTTTCATCCGGCCATACCAAATAGTAATACCATTCACCTACTCATCTAAAATTGTCCGTGCTGCCTAAGAATACACTGTGACCTTGCTCATGCAAATCTCAATCCCACACAACACACTGCATATACCATGCCATCGTATGAAAAGTACGAAAATCTCATAATCCACTCCGAGTCACAGTAAACTACATACTCAACCAGTTAGAAACCTTCCATTTGATCTCATCCAGGAGAAAACCCTTATTCGCAACATGTTCCACACACCGGTAGGAAATATACACCTCAGATCATGGTAGTAACTATTAAAAACTCTTCGAAACTCATTTGCACATAATCAAGCCATCAAAACTAAATCTCTCTATCTCAACCAAACCACGCAGGCTGCCAAAACCCAAGAGCATTGCCACGAAGCACCTGTAGAAACCCACCACATCATAAGCACCCAAAGAACCGATTATATCTATTACTGTGCTGATCCAACCTATTAACAAGCTGTCCTAATTCTCCGAGTCCTTCCCGAATTTCCTTTCAAATTGATACTTCTCCTTGCTAGAACACTATGATCCTTAACCAAACGTGCCCCACGAACTCTAGCATGGAACCACACCTCCCTAAGGCTCATAAGCCGTTGAATTCTCTCTTAAGCACCCCAAAAGTACCACAACTAAGATACCCACTCTGAAGAGACCTTCCGTGAGTCTAAAGCCGCTTTTTTCCCTTTTCGTGATACTGAAATGTAGAATCCATAATGATATAGAAATGCCACAAGTCTTGACACCGTCCAATATAAATCTCAGTTTTTAGCCAAATACATATCCTGAAGATTCCCAATTGTTACATATAAATCTTGAATCCATTAGAACCATTCTCGAGAGTCATACACTCTACTCAAATCTCAATTAAACTGATCAAACAGACCGAATGACCTGTGCCCCATTTTCGCACCAACACCCTAAGAAGTAATCCACACTTCTAAGCAACCAAGTGAATTCCCTACTACATGCACACTACATACTTTACGGATAACAACTCAATCATTCAGTGTTTCCCATATACCCACAAACATAATACAACCTGTATCTAGAAATTACTTTACTCGAGTCCTCCTCGAACTCAACCTCTGCTAGTCATAACTAATTCACCAGTATATCTCAAACTGAAACCAATACAACACATAACCGTGCAATCAACTTATCCATAGCAGAATCCCCCACTTGGCTCCAAGACATATATCAAAGCACACAATAAATCACAATGCCCATCCTCTGTTGCTGCAAAAATCTCGCACTGAACTTCAACTAAATTATTCATAAGTTCATGTAACACAAATCATCTAATATCTCAACTCATCTGTAAATCGCGCATTTATCCTCATAATAGCCAAGCCAACTTGCACAATAGATCCAAACCCAAATTGCTCTACATATAATTCACTGGTAAAAGAGAACTCGCTACAAAACAACATAGGGATCACTCAAACCTCAGGACACCCCGCAGGAGATAACCCACCAGATCGCCTCAAACTAACATCTCTTTATACCCTTCCACAGTCATAACTATTATGCAATCACTTAATCTTCCTGAGTCTTAACTCATATCACGACATAAAAATCTACTTAACTCCTCAACTAAACAACATGTAAGGATCGTTCAACACACCAATAACTCGAGAATATACGTCAAATCAAGACAAAAATCAAGCACCATATTTACAGTTCAATCAAACTCTTTTCATCACATTCGAACGATCTGAACACTTTTCGCAGTCACATCATACTCGCAACATAGTCATCCAATCACAAATCCCACTAATAGGGACACCGCCATACATATAAGTCCCAAAAGCACGTGCTCACACAATCGAAATCTCCATGCTCAAGCTACAGTCAAAACTCGGCCTCAAGTCCTCCAGACTAGCCCATCATCAGCACGCCAAAATCGTATTTCACAACTCAACCATGGAATCACAAGCCGTCGATGCGCAGCTGATACCGAGTGCTGAAATGCGCATATGAATGCGTGGAAAGAATTCAAATAGTTATGCTTTAAGCTGAATCAATGTCACACGATAAGGAAAGAAAGAAGAGATGTATATCCTATATGTCCTGTAGCCTCTCGAAGATAGGTATGGACGTCATCATACCAGATCTGCAAGAATCTACTAGACACTTGCTCATGACTTGTAGAACCTATTAACCTAGAGCTCCGATACCAATCTGTCACTACCCAAAATCCGCTAGTCGCAATGGCACCTAACCCAACCCGCTAGGAAAGCCAACTAATAACTGTCCAATTTCAATAATAGTGATAAGACAATCAAACAAATGAATTTTCTGAATCTTAAACCTTTCCCAAGGACTGGTAGTACAAATCATGAGTTTCTAAGAATAGAATTTACAAAGGTAATATGAAGTAAATACATATTATGTTTGAAAAGTACATAAGTATAGTTTTTATAAATCTAAGGCTACCATGATTAAGAGGAAGCTACAACAGGAACGCAGGTACATCTTCAAATCCGGCAACCATCGAGCACAGCAACAACAACAGCCAAAATCTGCACGCAATGTGCAGAAGTGTAGTATCAGTACAACCGACCCCATGTACCGGAGTAAGTAACAAACCTAACCTTAGGCTGAAAGCAGTGACGAACTGGAACATAGATCGATTCCAACACCAATAAACAATAGTATTTCATAACAACGTAGAGCATATAAATAAGAAAGTAACTCACCGATAAAAATGCCAGCGTTTTCACAGTTTTCCAAAAATAGTTCTATTTTTCATGAATATCCGTGAAAACTCAAATCCTTTACCGAAATCGTCGTAAAATATGAGATAATTTGAAAACCGTAAATTTTTCCAAAAAATACTTTCAAGAATAAATTAGATGTTTTGTTTTCTTTCTAGATAGCAAGTGTGAAATACCTCTCTATTCCCACATATCAAAGTGTGTAAAATTCATGAATGAAGTGATTGTTTAACCAAAGAATTAGACCCTTTGACTAACACTTATTTTTAAGATGAATACGGATTACTGAAATCATGGAGAAAAATGAATAATAGACAATATTGCAGAAATATAGAAAATCGAAGTTGATTGTATTCGAGAATCAGATGCCTTTACAAGTTGTATTCCCCTCCCTTATATAGGAGATTCTTATAACGTACGACTATTGCTATGGTTACTCATTAATGACTAATTATGCCATTAATGAGTCGTTACAAAGGATAACGGTAATTGAGGTTCAGTTACATAATGTTCAAGTAATCAATTGTGGATCCTTGAATCTGCCCGTAGCTTTGTCTATTCTAACTGTGCCTCTCTTCCGTTTAGATCAAGTTGAGTTTCCCGTGGCTGATAAGTTTGTGGGTTTACTGAACCGTGCCTCTTTGTACCGTACCTCTTCAAAGAATCACATCCAGCTGTCGCGTTTTCCTGTGTCCACGTGACTGGCTGAGTTTTCAAAAGTTGGCTTACGTGTGAAACTCTTTTTTACCAATACAGATAGTCTCCCCACTTACCATATATTTAACGATTAATATTTGGTAAGTGGATATTCATTTATGGCGGGAATATTTTGCCGCCGCTTTTCCTTGAATCATTGTATCCTTCTCTGTACCATAGGCGTCGTTTGTCACTTTCATTTAATCCTCATACCACGTGTCCTTTTCGGATTGGTTCTGCATTTACTCGGCACCTTTTAGGGCTTTTTGCGGATGTGCCAGTCTCCAAGTGACATCTTCAATTATGATTTTTCATCATTATTTTTCTTTTTATTCATGATGATTGTCTTCAAGTATAAATAAATTTCTTTTCTTTGCTTCCACGAAACACTTTTCTAACTTTGTCTTTTGTAAAGAACTTTCTTCTTTGCCTTTGTAAACAAGTCTTCTTCAAACCAACCTCAAAGAGTAATAAATCTTGAAAGTTTAACGCCATCTTCTGCTCCGACTAGGAGTCGGAGGGATGGTAGACTTAGAATTCTAGGATCCACTCCTTCGAGGGGCTCCTCTTCTTCTCAGATAGTTTCTCGTCCTTCCACTAGATCTCTAGTTTCTCCGAGATTTAGGGTTTCTCGATCTTTGTCTAGAGGTAGAGGCGAACGCCTTCGTGAGCCTGGAGTCGATGAAATTGTCCCTGCTGAGTTTGTTTTTGCTAGGGATAGTCAAGTTCTTGTAGATCAATCGTCTTCTCTTGATAGTGTCGAAACATATCCAACCCTTATAACTGAGGGTCAAATTTCCCTTGTTCGTAGGGAATGCTTTTGGAGGTATGACTTTCTTGTCTATATTCCGAATAGTAACCAAAGAATAACGTCTTACAAGACGGGATATTATTTTGTTTATAAGTATCCTTTCACTTTAGGGTTTAGACCCCCCATTGACCTAGTTATTATTGAATTTTGCTGTTTTTTCAATATCTCTTTAGGACAAGTTGGCCCGCTTATGTGGCGAGTTTTCGTATGTCTTAGGAGTTTGGCTTCTTTAGCCTCGAATTCTTTTACCATCAACCATCTTATTCACCTCTACTCTCCTACCTTATTTCATGAAGGGGTTTTTACCTTATTCACCTCGGTTCCTTTTACCTTCCTTGTACCCACTGTTGGTTTAGTGGGTGAAGAAAATCTTCCCTTCCCTGAGAAGTGGAATCGCGCACGTGAGTATGCTTTAGCTCACATTTACTTTTTCTTGTTTTGACTTGAGATGTTTTATTAACACCGTGTCTATTTTTTCTTCTCTAAGCAATCATGAATACTGTTAAGAATGTCTCCGGTATTCGTGATTGGGTAGAAAAATTATTGTCTATTGCTCCTTCAGAAGAAAGATCTTTGAAGTACCTCGCTGGGAGTATGGTTGGCAAGTAAAGACCCATGGTAAGTTAAGCTCTTGTTCTTGCTTCTTTCCTTACTCGAATCTCTTTTTTTGTCGTTTAACCTTTTTCCCTTTTTAATAGGGTTCTCTGCTCGTGGGGCTTCTCCTTCATCTATCCCGAAGATGTCCTGCTTCTTTGCCCGTGGCTTCTCCAGCTCCTAAACCTTCTGTGCCTGTTGCTGTTCCATCTCTGCCTACTTTCATGCCTTCCATTAGGAAAGTAGGGTCTTCCAGCAGAGAGATGCGGCATGTGGTAATAGAGGTTCCAGCTGAGGGGAATCTTTTCAAGAAAATGGGTGAGCCGGAAGTGTGGCTCAAGCCTTTGATAGGTCCCTCTGAGAAAGCAAAGCTAGCCAGCCACGGTGCTCTTACATGGGCTAATGAGGCCGTGCATACTTCTTTGAAGGTATGATGCAAGTTATCATCTTTCACTCTCGTTTATGAACTTTACCATATCTGACTGGTTTATTTCTTGTATATTAACCTTATAGGCATGGAGCTTATGAAGATGATTTCAAACACAGACCAAGATAAGAGAATTGGCAGTGGAGAGGGCTTCTTGCAGTCAGGCTGATAAAGATAAGAGTGTTCTGGGGTCTTCGTTCACAGAGCAGCTATCCCGTGCCTCAGAGGAGATTAGAGACTTGAAGAACTTGTTGGGGCAGAAGGAGGAATACACAGGCGAGCTCGTGCAATCACTCACTCATACTCAAGATGACCTTCGTAGGGCTTTAGACAAAGCTCAAACTTTAGAGGAGTCGATTGTTCCATTAAGGGCCGCCCATGAAGCTGCAGAAGCAGAGAAGGACGGATTGAGAGTTGATCTTCAAGTATGGGCAAGGGATTATGAAGATTTGGAAGAGGTGGCTGCTATCGATGTGAGTTGGGCGTATATGAATTCTCGCCTTGACACATTGATAGAAATGAATCAAGATGGTTTTGACCTTAGTGCTGAAATAGCCAAAACTAAGGAAGCCATGGAGAAGGCTTGACAAGGTCATAACCTCTCTTCACCTGATGATGACATTCTAGCCGCTCATGCCTCTTCATCTCCAGTTGCTCCCGCTCCTTCTTCCACTGAAGTCAAACCCTCCCTTGAAAAGATTTAGTTGGTTTATCCCTTTTTTTCTTTTTCTTTGTATCAATTGGTGGTTACCCCCATTCTCATTGGGGGTAAATTTGGATTTCCTTTAAGTCCCCAAATCACAACTTAGGGGCACCACAATGTATATAAAAATTTTATACGGCTAAGTATAAGTTAATACTTA